>JAUCBJ010009108.1:0-18605 GCA_032718475.1 Nemertoderma westbladi | reverse complement strand
TGATTACAAATTAAGTTTAAGTGCCTAAATCCATGACACAAAAGTTGGTGTTGTTTAAAGCACACATTCCCGTGATTTTAGCTGGCGATTTTAATTGCCGGATAGATGGCGATAGTACGCGTGGTGATCTGTTATGTGACTCTCTATTGGGTCGCAATCTCAGACCCTAAATTGCCGACTTATATCTGTTGGAATGGAACTAGTGTTATCGATCTTGTGTTTGCCAGTACCAATATCTTAGATTATATCAACACCGCAGTAATACATACAATCAATACTAAACACCAGCGCGTCAATATCAATCTATCAATGGAACATATTAATTCTGTTGGAATTGGAACACGAGATAAACGCCCTGAGACAATCCGTAACATCGATACGGACAAACTAGGTGAATTACTCGACCCGGAAATCTTTGCAAATGCATTGGCTGACAGTGTCGATTCGGCATGCAAACATGTATCCGATGCAATTACTCAGTCTGCAATAAACCGCCAACAAAGGAAATCAAAGCCATGGTTTAACAAATCCTGTTATAATCTTATGTCCCAGGTTAAACAACATCGTAGTTTAATAAACAGCGACTCATCGGATACCCAACTCGAAGCATACAGAACCATTCAGAAGGAATATAAATCAACTATGAAAGCGAATAAAAAGTTATACTCAATACGGCGTGAGTCGAATATAATTAAACGTTGTGAATCAGACCAAAAGGAATTCTGGAACATATTGAAAACTCGGAAAGAAACATCAGTGTCCCACCAGGTGACTAATGAGAGCTGGTTCAACCATTTCACATCTCTACTTACAAGACCAAATCCACCTCAGCTTCCTGAAGTCGATAATAACTATGAAGATTACCTTGATACCACAATAACGGGGGAAGAAGTAACTGCAGCTGTAGCAAGCCAGAAGTCGGGAAAGGCTCCTGGCCCAGACGGTATCACTAATGATATACTGAAAAAAGGGTTCGGCCATCTGTTCCCTTTTCTGTTCGCGTTATTCGCTGTATGCTTCTCGAAAGCAACCTGCCCTATAGCATGGCTAACCTCAATAATTATTCCATTGTATATTGTATCTTCGCCGGGTGCATACCGCGGGATCGCACTGTTATCTTGTTTATTTAAAACGTATACCTCAATCCTATTCAAACGGTTATATACATGGGCCGAGACATATAATAAACTTCCAGACGAACAGTATGGTTTCCGTACTGGCCGATCCACATTAGACGCTGTACGCAAATTATACAGTTACATATCTAACTCATTGCCATCGGGTAGTCCAGTGTATTGTGTCTTTGTGGATTTCACAAAGGCATTCGACTCTGTTAACAGGGTCAAATTAGCCTATAAATTATCCAAACTTGGAGTAAGTCGAATATTTATCTCAGCAATATGGGCTTTAATAGCTACAAACTGCATTCGCATTTGTGTAGGATTGTATCTATCAGACCCAATTTTTCAGATGATCGGTGTAATCCAAGGTGACAAGTTGTCGCCACTACTTTTTAGCTTGTTCATTGCTGACCTGCCTCTAGTTCTGACCGGTATTGGTATTGGTCTACTCCTTTATGCCGATGACCTAGCTATCTATGGAAATTCGATTAATTCGGTGCAAAAAACTTTAGACAAACTCTGCAAATATTGTGATGAAAATGACTTACATGTAAATTTGTCCAAAACTAAGGTAGTGAAGTTCCGCCGTGGTGGACGCTTGTCAAAGCAAGATAAACTTTTTTATAACAACAAATCATTGGAATTTATTAACAATTTTAATTACTTAGGAGTAGTGTTTACAACTACAAACAAATCATCAGGCCATTACAAACACTTATATAAACGTGGTGTTGCCTCGTGCATGCAACTAGCCTGCATAGTTGATATGCATTCGATATCGTACCCCTCTGCTCAAAAATTAAGGTCCCTGGTGGTGTTTCCCGCTGTTACCTACGGCATATCTGTATTCCAGAACTTAACTAAGGAACAACAGAAACAATTAGAACACGTAATAAAGGTCCGCGGTTTTTTCTGGAAAATTTGGTGTGGAGTATGCGAAATACGCGTCCACTACAAAGATTTTAGAAGCTGTTGATAACCCAAACAGCACATCAATCTCATTGGCCAACATAGCTGGGAACAGGCGCCGCATAGCGGCACAGTTCCTATCTAATGGGTTTCACCACAAAGTCTGCCAAGAGGGGAGATGCTGGAGACCAAAAGATAAATGTGTCTGTCGTCTCTGTAAAGAGCCAGCAAAAGATGTTGCCCACACTCTGGTTTGTGAAGCTATACCAAATCCCCAAACCCCACTGGAACTTGCCTTTTACCTGCAAAAGCTCGATTGACCATTTTACCGACATTTTATGTGCATTAATTTTTACCAAATTTAACTTAGCCCAAATATATAATAAAATATTAACTAAATGGTATTTATTTCTAACATAATATATTTCATGCGTGTACTGATTAATTTGTATATTAGTGCTAAAAATTATGTCCTCAATTAACTGTATGTATTATTTTATATTTATTGTGTATTTTATTAATATCTATATCCTCTTACGTGCAATCTGGATATTACACGTCTTATGAATTATCAAAAGTTATTATCTTTCGGTAGAATGTAATTGAATATTATTTTATTAAATTACATATTATATTATCAATATTCCATAAATATTATGCACTGGCTGGTCCTCACGGCGAAAGCAATGTCCTGCAAAGCTGAGGCGGCTTTATTCTAGTGTCAAGTTTGGGGGAACCAATGAGACACCTCCAATGTTATAGTGTCTGGTTGGAGATGTGTGCATTGTACTTGACACAATGAACCCGGCGTAGCATTCTTGTGAATGCGTCATCCAGAGATTTGGTGTCCTCAGCAGTTAGAGCCCAGCATGGACTCCCATAGATTAGTACTAGAACTACTGTTGCTCTAAATAATCGGACCTTAAGTTTCCGATTAATTCTATGTGACTTCCAAATCCTGGAAAGCCTATTCAAGGCTGCCCATGCCTTTCCCTTGCGTATTCGAAGGTCCTCACCTGACTTCCTGATCCATGATCCCAGGTAACAGAAGTCGTCCACATGCTCAAGCATACCATCATTGAGCTTATGCTCATCCGGTCAGAGACTTGCTGAGGACTTTCAAAGTTAACTGTCAACATGTTGGTCTTTTGGTTAATAAAATACCAACACTAGAAGCAGCATGTTCTAATGAGCTGAGGAGCCGTTGGGCTCCCTCTAGTGATTCTGAGAGTACTCCTAAATCATCAGTAAAGTCTAGATCAGTTAGGTACTTGGCAGGATTTCCTCGCTTTTGGAGCCAGTAGGTGGAGTTACCATCACCCCATCATCATTATGATGATCTAGGGACATGCGTAGAACAGTCAACCACAATTATGAACACGTTCGTGGGGCCATCGCGCAGGTCGAGGGTCAGTTATTAGATACAGATTAAAATTGAGCAATTTTATCCCAAAATCGGTACTTAAGATTTAATTAAGAAAATTTAACCAAACTTTAAAAAAAACTTTCGCATTGCAGCTTGGCATCGATGTCATAGAAGTCCAAGGTTAAACTACTCAAAAAATTAAATGCATTCTTCAGACCTCGGGTCTAACTCATCGGTTAGTCCAGTTTGCCCGTAGCGCTAGCGCAGTAGAGATACCAAAAGTCGAGGTCGCCAACGACACTGCGACAGACAGAGGTGGTGGCCTTGATGGCGAGTTGTTTGAGTACCGGTACATGATATGGCTGAATAGTCGCGTATAACTGAATACTCTGAACTCTGCCATCTGCAAATGCCTGAATGGCTGAAGAAAGTAAAATAGGCCTACCACACTTTCCAAGGCAGCAAGGCCACATTTTTAATTGCTGCATTGTACCGGTATTGCTGAATTTCAAACCCACCTGATATATCCTGCAGTCTCCTAGCAACCAGCTGATGCCAAGCCCAATAACTTTTGGGTAAATAAATTTATTATAACTGCAAAACAGTTACACAGATGCTGCACGAAGACCCCACGCAAATTCAACTTGGAAAATTTCTAAACTTTAGCCAGACTACATATGTACCAAGTTTGGATATATTTTATCGAGATTTGGCTGAGTTATTAACGTTTAAAATTGGACACAACAGATCAACAGAACAACAGATCAACTGAGCAACAGATCAACAGAACAACAGACACACCGATTGAGATAGTGGTACCTGTATGCTAAGCTCGCTTACTTTCGTCGCTCGCCCCACAAGAATGGCGCAAGTGTATCTCCCTGGAGGACTGCCCATAAAACTTCAAATGGTTCTGTTTCACCGTCAATAGTAGACACAAATGTTGTGGGGCGAGCGACGAAAGTAAGCGAGCTTAGCATACACGTACCATTAACTCAATCGGTGTGTCTGTTGTGGGGCGAGCGACGAAAGTAAGCGAGCTTAGCATACAGGTACCACTAACTCAATCGGTGTGTCTGTTGTTCTGTTGATCTGTCGATCTGTTGTTCTGTCGATCTGTTGTGTCCAATTTTAAACGTTAATAACTCAGTCAAATGTTAATGAAATTTAACCAAACTTGGTACACATGTAGTCTGGCAAAAGTTTAGAAATTTTCCAAGTTGAATTTCCGTGTGGCCTTCGAGAAGCTAAGATAATAGCAGTTAATTAGTTAATTAAGTCGGTTAATAACTCAGCCAAATGTTAATGAAATTTAACCAAACTTTGTACACATGTAGTTTGGCCAAAGTTTAGAAATTTTCCAAGTTGAATTTCCGTGTGGCCTTCGAGAAGCTAAGATAATAGCAGTTAATTAGTTAATTAAGTTGATTAGGGTAAAAACATCAATTTCAACCTGCCTCCTTAAAGGATATTAATTATTTTCTAGTATAAGATTTAAATAATTATACTTAAAAGTTATACAGCTGTAATCCCCATACAACATTCCATTATAGTTTTTAATTAGTTCAAGTGATTTGCTTTAATAAATGTGTCTTTAATTGATCTAAACGTAATTAAAGCGGCACAATTATTGAGTACAAATTTAATCCTTCCCATTATTGGTCAACATAGTCTCTGCGGGGGTGTAGAGCTGCTAGCTGGCACCAGGGCAGAGGGGAATTGTACTGTAATAGGCAGCCAGTAGTATAGCTATAGCAACCCAGACATAACTCCAACCACAATGCCTGTATTTCAATTCCTATTGACTCTATACTATAAATGTTGTATTACTTACTATCTCAGGTGACAGAAGATATAATGACTGTTGTAGGCTTATATCTGAAATAGTTTATTCCGCAATATATTTGTCTGGTTATTTTTTAATTGAATTTTTGCAAAGTAGTAAAATTAATGTTCTTAAAAATAATATTATTATTTTATATGTAACCTAGGAAATTATCTACATATTTTCGCTGCAGCTTTAAGAGTGTACATTGATTTAATAGTATTTCAATACCCATATTACTACACGAAGTGGGGCCTTCGCGCAGCACGTGAAATGAGTTAATGCTAAGTATCAACTCGAAAGGATTATAAAAACATAGGAGAAGATTTTCCCGGAAAACGTTAACCCTCTAGCGGGAGACTGGGTAACTGAAGAAGGAAGGATTAGTTTCCCTACAAAGCCACATCCTATGGTCTATTACATATCTACCAAGTTTCCGATTGACGGATCATAAATAACGAAATGTTGGAAGGTTTTCACTTTCATACATTTAGCCCTCTAGCGGCATATTAAAGAACTACGGATCGATCACCTTCCTCACAAAGACGAGGCATGTGGTCTAGTACATACCGGTACTGTATATTCCAAAATTCAGCTTAAATAGATTAAGATCAAGGAATTCGCAAAGGTTATCACTTTCCTACATTTCGCCCTCTAGCGGCAGACTCGAAAACTCCGGACCGATTACTGTCCACACAAAGACTTAGGATGTCTTCTAGTACATATATGACAAGTTTCAGCGTAATCAGATCATAAACAACTAAATGGAAGAATAATTTCACATTCGGGACATTTCGCCCTCTAGCGGCAGACTGGAGAACTGCAGACAGATTAGCCTCCTTTGAAATTTACAGCTAATGGTCTAGTACATACTTCCCAAGTTTCAGCTTAAACGGATTAAAAGCAAAGAAATGGGTGGCCATTTAATGTTTAGACATGTGGCCCTCTAGCGGGAGACTGGAAAACTTCGGACCGATTACAATCCACACAAAGACTCAGGATGTCATCTAGTACATATATGACAATCGGCATACGATGCGTTGGCGTTGTATCACACATCTCTACATAGATGTATCAGCAGTTACTCGCACAGTTTCGAAAATTCGCAAAGTTATAACTGTATAAAGATCGTCAGTCTTGGTTTAGGAAAAATATTTTAATGCAAAACAGGACGAGCGACGAGCGCAACGAGGCATATAATGAAGACCAGTACTGCGTAGACTAAGTTCCTATAAACCATACCTGGCTTCGCGTATTGAAGGCATCGGTAGTTATAAAGATCGTCCGTCAGTCTGCGTTTAGGAAATATATTTAAATACAAAACAGGACGAGCATAACCTTTAATCTGTATCTGATAACTGAGCCTCGTCCTGCGCGATGGCCCCACAAACGTGTCGAACCATCGTATACTGATCTGATTGCTGCAATAATTTCATCAGGAATCCCATATAATGAAAGTATGCTGAACATACGTGAGCGAGAGACTGAATCAAAGGCCTTGAAGAAGTCAACAAAGATAACAGCCAGATGCCTGTCTTTCTTTTTTGATAATTTTTGATGATTTTCAAAGTGGGCCTTCCAACCATTGAGGCGATCGGCTGGTGATTCAGCCTTAACCTTGGTGGTTGGTTGGCTTTTCCGCCCAGTAAGCAAGTTGATCGATTTCCATGCCTGGGATGATTGTCTGCTGTCGTCGGCATTATTGATGGCATCAACCTGTTGGTTTATTAGCTCCTGTAGATTAACAGAGTACTGCTTGTTCAGCTCAGCTGTAGTGTGAAGTTGGATCTCAAACTTGCCAGTTGCAACAGAGAGGACCAGTCATGCCGCGGCAAGGCAGACTTCGTTGTTCTGCTAGCACGCAGACTAAGTCTTACCTTGGCCACAATAAGGCGGTGATCACTGGAGAAGGGTCGAAGTGTAAATACATTACAGTCTTGTATATAGCTCCTGTATTTCCTACGAAACAGAATATGGTCTATCTGGGACTTGTGACCACTGGGTCCGCTATGAGTCCATAGTTTTCCAGTTCGCTTCTTGGACTGGGTTCCAGCCGAAAAAATCCATTTCCAGAGATAAAATCCCGAAGATGACGGAATTTCGGTTAACACTATCGCTATAGAACCAGGGTGATGTAGGTGATTGATGCAGACTTGCATTAAAGTCTCCCTGGAATGTTAAGAATGCATGCTGATCCACTCCATCAGTAGCTGCTAGCAGATTGTGGTAGAAATTTTCCATCTCTTCTACAGGGGCAACACTAGTTGGACTGTTGGAGAGTAGCACATAATCAGAACCACCTTAGGAAACTTCTTAGCCAGTCTTCCAGAACATAAGAAGTGGCAACGGATGATGCGGTTAGAGATTTGGTCTATTTTGTCCAATGCTGCATGTGCAGTTGGATTCATCAATAGACCAATTCCACCATTGCCATTATCATATGCTGACGCGAGGGCGAATTCCCCCACCACCCCATGTCCTTAATCAGAACCTCATCAGTCTGTCCAGTCTGCATTCGGTGCTCTTGAATACCCATTGCGCTAAGAGAAAGCTTATCTGCCAAGGCAGTCAGCTCACCTTGTCGCATTGGAGACCCGAGTGTTAGGGTGTTTACTGAGGCTAGTCTAGTGACTTGCCTCAGATTCACCAATGGCTTGGTTGGTCGGGGTGGAACATGAGAGTAGCCTCCAACTCCAGAATCCCTCTCCCCCTTCACAATCTGGCCTCCCTGGTGACCCAGGGTTTGGACCAGAAAGGTCATCAGGAAAGGGACTCAAAGAATTGTTGGCCGCTCTCTCTCCAGTAGGGGGTGAGACAGGCAGCCGGTGAGGAGATAAATGACGCCTGTGAGGCCAATTGTGTCCGGTAATTCCACTGGCCTCTAGTGGCCGGACCTCCGCATTACTAATGTAATCCATAGTGGGGGTTGGGGGTGCTTTTTAGCCGAGTCAGCTCTCGGGGCAAATACCACACCCTGGTTTGCCATTCCACAGGGAGGGTGTCGCAGTGGAGACAGATATGAGGCCCATCACGATCACACATATCTACTCTGGCGCACATGACCCACCATTGGCTGTGCTGCTCATCTGCTGGGTCATGCCCTGTACCCTTGCTGCCAGGTGCAGGTCGCAGTGAAGTGCACTCAGAGTGGACATGAGAACACTCTACTCCTGACCAGCCATTGGTAGATTACCATCTGCCTGCCCAGGCCATATACCCCTGCAGCCAAGTATATGGGGCCATCCATAAATGACGTCACGTTTTTTAAAGACGCGTTTTTTTGTAGCCATTTCGTGACAAAAGGGGGGGGGGGGACCCTTTCGTCACAAATCGTCACGAAATGGCTACCCCCCCCCCCCCCCCCACCCCTCCCCAATGTCACGTCACACTATATAAAATTAAATTATTACTCTTATATTATTAGAACAATAAATCTGGAATAAATTTGTTAACTATAAACTATAGATATAAACAACATTACAAATTACAGTTATACGAGTTTTTCAGACATGCTCCCATGGGCACGACAGGTGGTCTGTCATGCTTATAATGGCCATTGCTGGGACATCAGCTACTGGGTATGTGTTCGCAGGGGATCGGCCTCCGTTTTGCAGGACATTGCTTTCGCCGTGAGGACCAGCCAGTGCATAATCTTGTACTTTGGCAGCCTCATGGAGTGAATAAGCATGGTGGACAGCAGATGACTTTCTTGAGACGCATCTTAAGGGGGGGGTAGCGCATTTTCTGACCAAAAAGTCGAATTTTTGAAACATATCCTATCTGATGCAGAATTTCATGCTGAATCCAAATATGGAAACCGTTTTCCCATATCTTGCTTAGTTTTCGAGATATCTGGGATAGAAGATACTGGCTCCGATATATCGCGATATCGGTAAAGGCGATGAAGTTTGGGGTTTGCATTCAATTTCTGCAAATTTCTGTGCTCAGTGGTGCCAATTGGATGTCTCCACGAGAAAGAGCACAAAATTTTAATTGAGAAGGTATTTTTTTATGATTATTGGACCTACTGATCAGTTTATAAGACAACTTCAAGTCTCCGGAATGAAGACGGGACTCGAATAAGCGACTCTGCGGTCTTTGCGGGATTACACGGAATAGACTTATCGGTCATCGGAGATCTTCAAAATGTATAATCTCCAGTTCTAGTGGTCGTACGAAGTTCGTTTTAGGCTCATTCGAAAGCTCTTTTCTTAGAGAACAAAGTTACCATTTGATTTAAGACAAAATGGTTGTGAAGCAACATAACATGAATTTGGGTAAAATATGCCTTGCAAATTTTGTTCAAGTTATGATTGCTCAGGCAGCTTTCAAGAGTTTGCCAAACCAAATGGTAACTTTGGTCTCTGAGAAAAGAGCTTTCGAATGAGCCCAAAACGAACTCCGTACGACCACTAGAACTGGAGATTATACATTTTGAAGATCTCCGATGACCGATAAGTCTATTCCGTGTAATCCCGCAAAGACCGCAGAGTCGCTTATTCGAGTCCCGTCTTCATTCCGGAGACTTGAAGTTGTCTTATAAACTGATCAGTAGGTCCAATAATCATAAAAAAATACCTTCTCAATTAAAATTTTGTGCTCTTTCTCGTGGAGACATCCAATTAGCACCACTGAGCACAGAAATTTGCAGAAATTGAATGCAAACCCCAAACTTCATCGCCTTTACCGATATCGCGATATATCGGAGCCAGTATCTTCTATCCCAGATATCTCGAAAACTAAGCAAGATATGGGAAAACGGTTTCCATATTTGGATTCAGCATGAAATTCTGTATCAGATAGGATATGTTTCAAAAATTCGTAGTAGTAGTAGTAGTAGTAGTAGTAGTAGTAGTAGTAGTAGTAGTAGTAGTAGTAGTAGTAGTAGTAGTAGTAGTAGTAGTAGTAGTAGTAGTAGTAGTAGTAGTAGTAGTAGTAGTAGTAGTAGTAGTAGTAGTAGTAGTAGTAGTAGTAGTAGTAGTAGTAGTAGTAGTAGTAGTAGTAGTAGTAGTAGTAGTAGTAGTAGTAGTAGTAGTAGTAGTAGTAGTAGTAGTAGTAGTAGTAGTAGTAGTAGTAGTAGTAGTAGTAGTAGTAGTAGTAGTAGTAGTAGTAGTAGTAGTAGTAGTAGTAGTAGTAGTAGTAGTAGTAGTAGTAGTAGTAGTAGTAGTAGTAGTAGTAGTAGTAGTAGTAGTAGTAGTAGTAGTAGTAGTAGTAGTAGTAGTAGTAGTAGTAGTAGTAGTAGTAGTAGTAGTAGTAGTAGTAGTAGTAGTAGTAGTAGTAGTAGTAGTAGTAGTAGTAGTAGTAGTAGTAGTAGTAGTAGTAGTAGTAGTAGTAGTAGTAGTAGTAGTAGTAGTATTCCCACCACGAGGCGCGGAAACGCCTGAAGTACGAGGAGCGCATCCGAGAGGTCGAACTGTCGTCGTTTGTGCCTCTGATACTTTCAGCCTTTGGTGGTACCGCGCCAGCGATGCAACAGTTCGTTAAGCGTTTATCGCTTAAACTCTCGGATCGTCGCGACCTCAGCTACTCTGAGTGTATCTGCTGGACGCGGAGGAAGATAAGCTTCGCGCTTCTCCGCTCCAGTTTGATGTGTCTCCGTGGAGCGAGATCCGCCACCAAACGCCCCGTTTATCATCAGGTGTCCGCAGACTCGATTCGCCTGACTAACGCTGATACCAACACCGGCTAGACTGACTGTCAGTGGTAGTCATAGGCCTCTAAACAGGCCCTTCTTTCTTTATTTATTATTTTTTTTTTTTTTTATTATCGGTATCGGTGTAGGAATTATTTATTTTGTTCTATTAATAAAGTGCCTGTAAAAGAGTTATGCTGATATTGTGTAAATTATATAATAAACTAGTAACTGTTAAAAAAAAAAGTAGTAGTAGTAGTAGTAGTAGTAGTAGTAGTAGTAGTAGTAGTAGTAGTAGTAGTAGTAGTAGTAGTAGTAGTAGTAGTAGTAGTAGTAGTAGTAGTAGTAGTAGTAGTAGTAGTAGTAGTAGTAGTAGTAGTAGTAGTAGTAGTAGTAGTAGTAGTAGTAGTAGTAGTAGTAGTAGTAGTAGTAGTAGTAGTAGTAGTAGTAGTAGGTAGTAGTAGTATTATTTCACATTATGTATTTAATATGCAGTAATTTTATCGGAAACTTATAATGTGACGTCACGATATTGCGGACACCCCCCCTCCCCCTCGTCACAAATCGTCACGAAATACCAAACCCCATCCCCCCCCCCCTGTCCAGCGTGACGTCATTTATGGATGGCCCCTATGGGTCCTTAATCCAGGACCAACGGCGTCGTTATCCCAGAACGAAGGGGGTCCTAGTTACAGGACCAGATTTGCTCTTAGTAAGAGGGTCTATGCAGCCACAGGTGGCACCTCCTTTATGCTGCATGGAGGTGGCAAGTTTTCTTGATCAATGACCTGACCTCATAAAGCACATCGAATACAAAGCACATACAACAAGAACTAACCAAATTGGTAACCGACTATATGGCCAATCTGCCAGCCCCGTTCGTAACAGACTCTTTCAGCAACGCTCCGAGCTGCTATACGACGAGGTTGCGTCACGATTATATTGCAATATCTGAAACAAAATGAAATATGACGTCATTCACCGTCCGCAGGTTTGATTCACTCCTATAACTGTCAATTGTATTTCAGGTTTAAAAACATTCCTACAGTCGAACGGTACGCGTGGGTATACAATATGAAACAGAGATAATTTCACTACCCTCCTCGTACTGTTGGAGTGACTTACCTATTCTTGGAGCGACAGTAATCCAACACAAACTGTTGGAGTGACTTACCTATTAGTGGAGCGACAGTAATCCAACACAAACTATTGGAGTGACTGACCTATTAGTGGAGCGACAGTAATCCAACATAAACTGTTGGAGTGACTTACCTATTAGTGGAGCGACAGTAATCCAACACAAACTGTTGGAGTGACTTACCTATACTTGGAGTGACAGTAATCCAACACAAACTGTTGGAGTGACTTACCTATTAGTGGAGCGACAGTAATCCAACACAAACTATTGGAGTGACTTACCTATTAGTGGAGCGACAGTAATCCAACACAAACTGTTGAAGTGACTTACCTATTCTTGGAGCGACAGTAATCCAACACAAACTGTTGGAGTGACTTACCTATTAGTGGAGCGACAGTAATCCAACACAAACTGTTGGAGTGACTTACCTATTAGTGGAGCGACAGTAATCCAACACAAACTGTTGGAGTGACTTACCTATTCTTGGAGCGACAGTAATCCAACACAAACTGTTGGAGTGACTTACCTATTAGTGGAGCGACAGTAATCCAACACAAACTGTTGGAGTGACTTACCTATTAGTGGAGCGACAGTAATCCAACACAAACTGTTGGAGTGACTTACCTATTAGTGGAGCGACAGTAATCCAACACAAACTGTTGGAGTGACTTACCTATTAGTGGAGCGACAGTAATCCAACACAAACTGTTGGAGTGACTTACCTATTAGTGGAGCGACAGTAATCCAACACAAACTGTTGGAGTGACTTACCTATACTTGGAGTGACAGTAATCCAACACAAACTGTTGGAGTGACTTACCTATTAGTGGAGCGACAGTAATCCAACACAAACTATTGGAGTGACTTACCTATTAGTGGAGCGACAGTAATCCAACACAAACTGTTGAAGTGACTTACCTATTCTTGGAGCGACAGTAATCCAACACAAACTGTTGGAGTGACTTACCTATTAGTGGAGCGACAGTAATCCAACACAAACTGTTGGAGTGACTTACCTATTAGTGGAGCGACAGTAATCCAACACAAACTGTTGGAGTGACTTACCTATTCTTGGAGCGACAGTAATCCAACACAAACTGTTGGAGTGACTTACCTATTAGTGGAGCGACAGTAATCCAACACAAACTGTTGGAGTGACTTACCTATTAGTGGAGCGACAGTAATCCAACACAAACTGTTGGAGTGACTTACCTATTAGTGGAGCGACAGTAATCCAACACAAACTGTTGGAGTGACTTACCTATTAGTGGAGCGACAGTAATCCAACATAAACTGTTGGAGTGACTTACCTATTCTTGGAGCGACAGTAATCCAACACAAACTGTTGGAGTGACTTACCTATTCTTGGAGCGACAGTAATCCAACACAAACTGTTGGAGTGACTTACCTATTAGTGTAGCGACAGTAATCCAACACAAACTGTTGGAGTGACTTACCTATTAGTTGAGCGACAGTAATCCAACACAAACTGTTGGAGTGACTTACCTATTAGTGGAGCGACAGTAATCCAACACAAACTGTTGGAGTGACTTACCTATTCTTGGACCGACAGTAATCCAACAGAAACTGTTGGAGTGACTTACCTATTAGTTGAGCGACAGTAATCCAACACAAACTGTTGGAGTGACTTACCTATTAGTGGAGCGACAGTAATCCAACACAAACTGTTGGAGTGACTTACCTATTAGTGGAGCGACAGTAATCCAACATAAACTGTTGGAGTGACTTACCTATTCTTGGAGCGACAGTAATCCAACACAAACTGTTGGAGTGACTTACCTATTCTTGGAGCGACAGTAATCCAACACAAACTGTTGGAGTGACTTACCTATTCTTGGAGCGACAGTAATCCAACACAAACTGTTGGAGTGACTTACCTATTAGTGGAGCGACAGTAATCCAACACAAACTGTTGGAGTGACTTACCTATTAGTGGAGCGACAGTAATCCAACACAAACTGTTGGAGTGACTTACCTATTATTGGAGCGACAGTAATCCAACACAAACTGTTGGAGTGACTTACCTATTAGTGGAGCGACAGTAATCCAACACAAACTGTTGGAGTGACTTACCTATTCTTGGAGCGACAGTAATCCAACACAAACTGTTGGAGTGACTTACCTATTAGTGGAGCGACAGTAATCCAACACAAACTGTTGGAGTGACTTACCTATTCTTGGAGCGACAGTAATCCAACACAAACTGTTGGAGTGACTTACCTATTAGTGGAGCGACAGTAATCCAACACAAACTGTTGGAGTGACTTACCTATTCTTGGAGCGACAGTAATCCAACACAAACTGTTGGAGTGACTTACCTATTAGTGGAGCGACAGTAATCCAACACAAACTGTTGGAGTGACTTACCTATTAGTGGAGCGACAGTAATCCAACACAAACTGTTGGAGTGACTTACCTATTATTGGAGCGACAGTAATCCAACACAAACTGTTGGAGTGACTTACCTATTCTTGGACCGACAGTAATCCAACACAAACTGTTGGAGTGACTTACCTATTCTTGGAGCGACAGTAATCCAACACAAACTGTTGGAGTGACTTACCTATTCTTGGAGCGACAGTAATCCAACACAAACTGTTGGAGTGACTTACCTATTAGTGGAGCGACAGTAATCCAACACAAACTGTTGGAGTGACTTACCTATTAGTGGAGCGGCAGTAATCCAACACAAACTGTTGGAGTGACTTACCTATTAGTGGAGCGACAGTAATCCAACACAAACTGTTGGAGTGACTTACCTATTCTTGGAGCGGCAGTAATCCAACACAAACTGTTGGAGTGACTTACCTATTAGTGGAGCGACAGTAATCCAACACAAACTGTTGGAGTGACTTACCTATTAGTGGAGCGACAGTAATCCAACACAAACTGTTGGAGTGACTTACCTATTAGTGGAGCGACAGTAATCCAACACAAACTGTTGGAGTGACTTACCTATTCTTGGAGCGACAGTAATCCAACACAAACTGTTGGAGTGACTTACCTATTAGTGGAGCGACAGTAATCCAACACAAACTGTTGGAGTGACTTACCTATTCTTGGAGCGACAGTAATCCAACACAAACTGTTGAAGTGACTTACCTATTCTTGGAGCGGCAGTAATCCAACACAAACTGTTGGAGTGACTTACCTATTAGTGGAGCGACAGTAATCCATCACAAACTGTTGGAGTGACTTACCTATTAGTGGAGCGACAGTAATCCAACACAAACTGTTGGAGTGACTTACCTATTAGTGGAGCGACAGTAATCCAACACAAACTGTTGGAGTGACTTACCTATTCTTGGAGCGACAGTAATCCAACACAAACTGTTGGAGTGACTTACCTATTAGTGGAGCGACAGTAATCCAACACAAACTGTTGGAGTGACTTACCTATTCTTGGAGCGACAGTAATCCAACACAAACTGTTGGAGTGACTTACCTATTAGTGGAGCGACAGTAATCCAACACAAACTGTTGGAGTGACTTACCTATTAGTGGAGCGACAGTAATCCAACACAAACTGTTGGAGTGACTTACCTATTCTTGGAGCGACAGTAATCCAACACAAACTGTTGGAGTGACTTACCTATTCTTGGACCGACAGTAATCCAACACAAACTGTTGGAGTGACTTACCTATTAGTGGAGCGACAGTAATCCAACACAAACTGTTGGAGTGACTTACCTATTAGTGGAGCGACAGTAATCCAACACAAACTGTTGGAGTGACTTACCTATTCTTGGAGCGACAGTAATCCAACACAAACTGTTGGAGTGACTTACCTATTCTTGGACCGACAGTAATCCAACACAAACTGTTGGAGTGACTTACCTATTCTTGGAGCGACAGTAATCCAACACAAACTGTTGGAGTGACTTACCTATTCTTGGAGCGACAGTAATCCAACACAAACTGTTGGAGTGACTTACCTATTCTTGGACCGACAGTAATCCAACACAAACTGTTGGAGTGACTTACCTATTCTTGGAGCGACAGTAATCCAACACAAACTGTTGGAGTGACTTACCTATTCTTGGAGCGACAGTAATCCAACACAAACTGTTGGAGTGACTTACCTATTCTTGGAGCGACAGTAATCCAACACAAACTGTTGGAGTGACTTACCTATTCTTGGAGCGACAGTAATCCAACACAAACTGTTGGAGTGACTTACCTATTCTTGGAGCGACAGTAATCCAACACAAACTGTTGGAGTGACTTACCTATTCTTGGAGCGACAGTAATCCAACACAAACTGTTGGAGTGACTTACCTATTAGTGGAGCGACAGTAATCCAACACAAACTGTTGGAGTGACTTACCTATTCTTGGAGCGACAGTAATCCAACACAAACTGTTGGAGTGACTTACCTATTCTTGGAGCGACAGTAATCCAACACAAACTGTTGGAGTGACTTACCTATTCTTGGAGCGACAGTAATCCAACACAAACTGTTGGAGTGACTTACCTATTCTTGGAGCGACAGTAATCCAACACAAACTGTTGGAGTGACTTACCTATTCTTGGAGCGACAGTAATCCAACACAAACTGTTGGAGTGACTTACCTATTCTTGGAGCGACAGTAATCCAACACAAACTGTTGGAGTGACTTACCTATTAGTGGAGCGACAGTAATCCAACACAAACTGTTGGAGTGACTTACCTATTCTTGGAGCGACAGTAATCCAACACAAACTGTTGGAGTGACTTACCTATTCTTGGAGCGACAGTAATCCAACACAAACTGTTGGAGTGACTTACCTATTCTTGGAGCGACAGTAATCCAACACAAACTGTTGGAGTGACTTACCTATTAGTGGAGCGACAGTAATCCAACACAAACTGTTGGAGTGACTTACCTATTAGTGGAGCGACAGTAATCCAACACAAACTGTTGGAGTGACTTACCTATTCTTGGAGCGACAGTAATCCAACACAAACTGTTGGAGTGACTTACCTATTCTTGGAGCGACAGTAATCCAACACAAACTGTTGGAGTGACTTACCTATTCTTGGAGCGACAGTAATCCAACACAAACTGTTGGAGTGACTTACCTATTCTTGGAGCGACAGTAATCCAACACAAACTGTTGGAGTGACTTACCTATTAGTGGAGCGACAGTAATCCAACACAAACTGTTGGAGTGACTTACCTATTCTTGGAGCGACAGTAATCCAACACAAACTGTTGGAGTGACTTACCTATTCTTGGAGCGACAGTAATCCAACACAAACTGTTGGAGTGACTTACCTATTCTTGGAGCGACAGTAATCCAACACAAACTGTTGGAGTGACTTACCTATTCTTGGAGCGACAGTAATCCAACACAAACTGTTGGAGTGACTTACCTATTAGTGGAGCGACAGTAATCCAACACAAACTGTTGGAGTGACTTACCTATTAGTGGAGCGACAGTAATCCAACACAAACTGTTGGAGTGACTTACCTATTAGTGGAGCGACAGTAATCCAACACAAACTGTTGGAGTGACTTACCTATTCTTGGAGCGACAGTAATCCAACACAAACTGTTGGAGTGACTTACCTATTCTTGGAGCGACAGTAATCCAACACAAACTGTTGGAGTGACTTACCTATTCTTGGAGCGACAGTAATCCAACACAAACTGTTGGAGTGACTTACCTATTAGTGGAGCGACAGTAATCCAACACAAACTGTTGGAGTGACTTACCTATTAGTGGAGCGACAGTAATCCAACACAAACTGTTGGAGTGACTTACCTATTATTGGAGCGACAGTAATCCAACACAAACTGTTGGAGTGACTTACCTATTAGTGGAGCGACAGTAATCCAACACAAACTGTTGGAGTGACTTACCTATTCTTGGAGCGACAGTAATCCAACACAAACTGTTGGAGTGACTTACCTATTAGTGGAGCGACAGTAATCCAACACAAACTGTTGGAGTGACTTACCTATTCTTGGAGCGACAGTAATCCAACACAAACTGTTGGAGTGACTTACCTATTAGTGGAGCGACAGTAATCCAACACAAACTGTTGGAGTGACTTACCTATTCTTGGAGCGACAGTAATCCAACACAAACTGTTGGAGTGACTTACCTATTAGTGGAGCGACAGTAATCCAACACAAACTGTTGGAGTGACTTACCTATTAGTGGAGCGACAGTAATCCAACACAAACTGTTGGAGTGACTTACCTATTATTGGAGCGACAGTAATCCAACACAAACTGTTGGAGTGACTTACCTATTCTTGGAGCGACAGTAATCCAACACAAACTGTTGGAGTGACTTACCTATTCTTGGAGCGACAGTAATCCAACACAAACTGTTGGAGTGACTTACCTATTCTTGGAGCGACAGTAATCCAACACAAACTGTTGGAGTGACTTACCTATTAGTGGAGCGACAGTAATCCAACACAAACTGTTGGAGTGACTTACCTATTAGTGGAGCGACAGTAATCCAACACAAACTGTTGGAGTGACTTACCTATTAGTGGAGCGACAGTAATCCAACACAAACTGTTGAAGTGACTTACCTATTCTTGGAGCGGCAGTAATCCAACACAAACTGTTGGAGTGACTTACCTATTAGTGGAG
>JAUCBJ010009107.1:46577-137169 GCA_032718475.1 Nemertoderma westbladi | reverse complement strand
CAAACAACAAAAAGTAGGGTTAAAACCAAAAAGTCGGGGAAAAATCAATAAGGAGGGGCAAAACCAAAAAGGAGGGGGGCAAAACCAAAGGGAGAGGCAAAAACAAAAAGTAGTGGCAAAAACAAAAAGGAGGGGCAAAACCATATAGGAGGAGGCAACACCAAAACGGAGGGAGTAAAACCAAAAAGGAGGGGCAAAACCCAAAAGGAGCGTCAAGAACAAAATGAGGGGGCACAAACCCAAAAGAAGGGGCAAAACCAAAGAGGAGGGTAAAACCAAAAAGGTGGGACAAAAACCAAAAGGAGGGGCAAAACCATAACGGAGGTGGCAAAAGTTTAGGAGGGAGCAAAACCAAAAAGGAGGGGCAAAACCAAAAAGGAGGGGCAAGAACGAAAATGAGGGGGCAAAACAAAAAGAAGGGGCAAAACCAAAAAAGGGAGGCAAAAACAAAAAGTAGTGGCAAAAACAAAAAGGAGGAGGCAAAACCATAAAGGAGGAGGCAAAACTAAAACGGAGAGGCTAAAACAAAAAGGAAGGGGCAAAACCAAAAAGGAGGAGGCAAAACCAAAACGGAGGGAGCAAAACCAAAAAGGAGGGGCAAGAACAAAAATGAGGGGGCAATTGCGATCACACCTTCAAATTGCACAAAAACCCTGGAAATTTGTTGAACGGGTAATAATTATATCTTAAATGTTCTCAATAGAAACAATAATTTAATATTAAAATGAGAGTCAAAATCAACTGCATTGAAGACATAAAAATTTAACATTATATTACTAAACCCTAAAATCCTATATGTACATAACACCATTATGGCACGTAATCTGTGTAATCTTTCACAATATCTACTCCATGTCTTGGGATGTAGTGAAGTCTTTATACAGTTTATACAGGTAGCCCCCACCCCCCCCCCCCCCCCCCCACCCCCAAATTTTTCAATTTGAAACAGAGGTAGTTTCACCTCCCACCTCAAATTATTGGGTGAGCAATATTTTTTATTTTTGCTTTTATTTTTTAGCCTTTAGCTACAAATTTGAAAAAAAATGTATCCGATTATATTGCGCCAGTTATACCGAAGTTATACTTCGTTGCACTGTTGTTAGAATGCTGGATTCCAAATATGTAACACAATCTGAATTTCGTTGAAAATAGGCCATAATATGGGCATTCGAAAGTTACATGTATTAGCATCTGCAGTACCGGTAGGCTATTAAATTCTATTGAATAATTAATACAAAAATATTGTGGAAGACGTAGTTGGGAAACAATGCAATGCCTCTATAACAATACTATTACGCAGCTCACTAAAACAAATATAAACAAAATGTTCCAGAATATGGTGTATTTATTAATTAAATAGAATGAAATAGCCTCGCGCTGATGCATACCATGTAACATTTCAACGCTCATATCTCAGCTATTTCTCAACCAAATTCAAATATTTTTACATATTTGGAATCCTTTCATGGCCGGCTTTCCATTGGTTCCTACTATAAGTTTGAAGAATAACAGCTGTAACTGGCATATTATCGACGGGGAATAGCATTCCATGGGTGAAACTATCTGCTTCAAATTTCACGCATCTCATTAAGATTTGTAGAAAAATTGGGGGGTCCATGTCACTGAATTACGACACTATATTCCATGATCATTTTCTGTTGGGCTACAAAAGATAAAGTAAACCAGGCAAATCGACAAAGATGTAAAGTTAAATACAATTTATTAATAATAATATACCCTAATGTGAGTTATATTTGTAGAAAAACTCCAAATTATTATAAGTTTTCAAGAATAGGCCGCACAATATATTATAATATTATTATTCGGTTAGGTTTAAAAGTTCTGTATGTCACTGTTGGTCGTAGGAACAACACAAGCATTCATTTAGTTTCAATATTCATTTTAATTTATTTTCTAGAAAATATCCCCTTTATTGTCCGCAAAAGTGTTTTGTTTATGTCCACATGCGGACAATAAAGACTTTGTTTATGTCCACATGCGGACAATAAAGACTTTATTTATGCCCACATGCGGACAATAAAGACTTTGTTTATGTCCACATGCGGACAATAAAGACTTTGTTTATGTCCACATGCGGACAATAAAGACTTTGTTTATGTCCACATGCGGACAATAAAGACTTTGTTTATGTCCACATGCGGACAATAAAGACTTTGTTTATGTCCACATGCGGACAATAAAGACTTTGTTTATGTCCACATGCGGACAATAAAGACTTTGTTTATGTCCACATGCGGACAATAAAGACTTTGTTTATGTCCACATGCGGACAATAAAGACTTTGTTTATGTCCACATGCGGACAATAAAGACTTTGTTTATGTCCACATGCGGACAATAAAGACTTTGTTTATGTCCACATGCGGACAATAAAGACTTTGTTTATGTCCACATGCGGACAATAAAGACTTTGTTTATGTCCACATGCGGACAATAAAGACTTTGTTTATGTCCACATGCGGACAATAAAGACTTTGTTTATGTCCACATGCGGACAATAAAGACTTTGTTTATGTCCACATGCGGACAATAAAGACTTTGTTTATGTCCACATGCGGACAATAAAGACTTTGTTTATGTCCACATGCGGACAATAAAGACTTTGTTTATGTCCACATGCGGACAATAAAGACTTTGTTTATGTCCACATGCGGACAATAAAGACTTTGTTTATGTCCACATGCGGACAATAAAGACTTTGTTTATGTCCACATGCGGACAATAAAGACTTTGTTTATGTCCACATGCGGACAATAAAGACTTTGTTTATGTCCACATGCGGACAATAAAGACTTTGTTTATGTCCACATGCGGACAATAAAGACTTTGTTTATGTCCACATGCGGACAATAAAGACTTTGTTTATGTCCACATGCGGACAATAAAGACTTTGTTTATGTCCACATGCGGACAATAAAGACTTTGTTTATGTCCACATGCGGACAATAAAGACTTTGTTTATGTCCACATGCGGACAATAAAGACTTTGTTTATGTCCACATGCGGACAATAAAGACTTTGTTTATGTCCACATGCGGACAATAAAGACTTTGTTTATGTCCACATGCGGACAATAAAGACTTTGTTTATGTCCACATGCGGACAATAAAGACTTTGTTTATGTCCACATGCGGACAATAAAGACTTTGTTTATGTCCACATGCGGACAATAAAGACTTTGTTTATGTCCACATGCGGACAATAAAGACTTTGTTTATGTCCACATGCGGACAATAAAGACTTTGTTTATGTCCACATGCGGACAATAAAGACTTTGTTTATGTCCACATGCGGACAATAAAGACTTTGTTTATGTCCACATGCGGACAATAAAGACTTTGTTTATGTCCACATGCGGACAATAAAGACTTTGTTTATGTCCACATGCGGACAATAAAGACTTTGTTTATGTCCACATGCGGACAATAAAGACTTTGTTTATGTCCACATGCGGACAATAAAGACTTTGTTTATGTCCACATGCGGACAATAAAGACTTTGTTTATGTCCACATGCGGACAATAAAGACTTTGTTTATGTCCACATGCGGACAATAAAGACTTTGTTTATGTCCACATGCGGACAATAAAGACTTTGTTTATGTCCACATGCGGACAATAAAGACTTTGTTTATGTCCACATGCGGACAATAAAGACTTTGTTTATGTCCACATGCGGACAATAAAGACTTTGTTTATGTCCACATGCGGACAATAAAGACTTTGTTTATGTCCACATGCGGACAATAAAGACTTTGTTTATGTCCACATGCGGACAATAAAGACTTTGTTTATGTCCACATGCGGACAATAAAGACTTTGTTTATGTCCACATGCGGACAATAAAGACTTTGTTTATGTCCACATGCGGACAATAAAGACTTTGTTTATGTCCACATGCGGACAATAAAGACTTTGTTTATGTCCACATGCGGACAATAAAGACTTTGTTTATGTCCACATGCGGACAATAAAGACTTTGTTTATGTCCACATGCGGACAATAAAGACTTTGTTTATGTCCACATGCGGACAATAAAGACTTTGTTTATGTCCACATGCGGACAATAAAGACTTTGTTTATGTCCACATGCGGACAATAAAGACTTTGTTTATGTCCACATGCGGACAATAAAGACTTTGTTTATGTCCACATGCGGACAATAAAGACTTTGTTTATGTCCACATGCGGACAATAAAGACTTTGTTTATGTCCACATGCGGACAATAAAGACTTTGTTTATGTCCACATGCGGACAATAAAGACTTTATTTATGTCCACATGCGGACAATAAAGACTTTGTTTATGTCCACATGCGGACAATAAAGACTTTATTTATGTCCACATGCGGACAATAAAGACTTTGTTTATGTCCACATGCGGACAATAAAGACTTTGTTTATGTCCACATGCGGACAATAAAGACTTTGTTTATGTCCACATGCGGACAATAAAGACTTTGTTTATGTCCACATGCGGACAATAAAGACTTTGTTTATGTCCACATGCGGACAATAAAGACTTTATTTATGTCCACATGCGGACAATAAAGACTTTGTTTATGTCCACATGCGGACAATAAAGACTTTATTTATGTCCACATGCGGACAATAAAGACTTTGTTTATGTCCACATGCGGACAATAAAGACTTTGTTTATGTCCACATGCGGACAATAAAGACTTTGTTTATGTCCACATGCGGACAATAAAGACTTTGTTTATGTCCACATGCGGACAATAAAGACTTTGTTTATGTCCACATGCGGACAATAAAGACTTTGTTTATGTCCACATGCGGACAATAAAGACTTTGTTTATGTCCACATGCGGACAATAAAGACTTTGTTTATGTCCACATGCGGACAATAAAGACTTTGTTTAGGTCCACATGCGGACAATAAAGACTTTGTTTATGTCCACATGCGGACAATAAAGACTTTGTTTATGTCCACATGCGGACAATAAAGACTTTATTTATGTCCACATGCGGACAATAAAGACTTTGTTTATGTCCACATGCGGACAATAAAGACTTTATTTATGTCCACATGCGGACAATAAAGACTTTGTTTATGTCCACATGCGGACAATAAAGACATTGTTTATGTCCACATGCGGACAATAAAAACTTTGTTTATGTCCACATGCGGACAATAAAGACTTTGTTTATGTCCACATGCGGACAATAAAGACTTTGTTTATGTCCACATGCGGACAATAAAGACTTTGTTTATGTCCACATGCGGACAATAAAGACTTTGTTTATGTCCACATGCGGACAATAAAGACTTTGTTTATGTCCACATGCGGACAATAAAGACTTTGTTTATGTCCACATGCGGACAATAAAGACTTTGTTTATGTCCACATGCGGACAATAAAGACTTTGTTTATGTCCACATGCGGACAATAACGACTTTGTTTATGTCCACATGCGGACAATAAAGACTTTGTTTATGTCCACATGCGGACAATAAAGACTTTATTTATGTCCACATGCGGACAATAAAGACTTTGTTTATGTCCACATGCGGACAATAAAGACTTTGTTTATGTCCACATGCGGACAATAAAGACTTTGTTTATGTCCACATGAGGACAATAAAGACTTTGTTTATGTCCACATGCGGACAATAAAGACTTTGTTTATGTCCACATGCGGACAATAAAGACTTTGTTTATGTCCACATGCGGACAATAAAGACTTTGTTTATGTCCACATGCGGGCCATAAAGTAATTATCCAATCAACGATCAAAAATGGAACTCGAAAAAACTCAAGATATTATTATTTCAACATTCTCTCGACCCTTTATATCTTTTCTCTCTCGACCCTTTATATCTTTTCTCTCTCGATCCATTATTAACCTCGGTGGCGCTCGGTAAATAAAATGCCTCTAGCGAGAATAGTGAAAATAAGTTATACTTTATTTCCCACGTAATAAATAATAATTATAAAAAAGAAAGTATTTTTTTGGCCTCTTTGTAATCCGCTTTTTATACGGATATTTCGTTTTACTTTATCTTTGTAAAATAAATAGCCATAACTGAATATTGACACTAAATGTATCTATGCCATACCGGTAATAGCTTTACAATATTTCATATATTAAATTAAGTTACATTATAATAAATTACTAAGCAACATTAAACATCTGTTACGTAAATCCGCTTCACACCAAAACTATTAAATTTAGTTAATCTTTCACTTTGCGATATACAGACAGACAGACAACATAATTGTATAGTAAAAACTACATTTTAGGTAATCAATGTAGGCAAACATAGAGTTCATATCTATTTACAAATATACTTTTTGTGTAAAGTTTATAAGTTTGATTTCTAAATGCTAATAGTTTGTTGATAAACCACTAAAAAGTAGAAAACGTTACGCCCATGTGATAAATACCAGGATTTAACTTTTCGGTCGACTTTTTATTGGAATTTTATATAAGAAGATTTTTTATTTTTTTATATTTATCTTTATTAAGTGTTTTATAGCGCTTATTTCTGTCTTATAACCTGTACATATACTAATTTGTTTATTGTTTTGGTTAGATTCAGCCCTTCTGTAACCTGTTTTTTGGTGAAAATCTGGTATTCTTCACATGGGCCAAACGTTTTGTACATATTTTTAAAATAATAATTTATTTTCATGTTTCTTCAAGATCATCTTGAAGAACAAAAACAAAGAACAAAGACAAAAACACCGTTAAATTAATTTAAAGTTTTAAGTTAAAATAATTTTAAGTTATACTTAGTGGTGATCGATTGCTGACAATACTAACGACGTTAAAGAAATGTTATTTTGGAGTAGGTTGGAGTAGGCCCACACCACCTCCCTTAATACAACAGCCATTTTTAGCAAGTCGGAGCCCCCCCCCCCCCCCCCCCCCCCCTCCCATTTTCATGCTGCTGGCCTTGCCGGGTTTTTCAATTTTCAAATTATTTAGCTACAACAAGCCGTTAAAAAACGCTTTTTTAGCAATATTTAGCCATCTCAGTCGGGTTTATTTTTCGTCTTTGGAATGAAATCTCGATATTATGAGAACCGCCTTCATCTACAGATTCCGAATCTGAAAATTGTTTAAATAAATTTCACTAAAAATTGCCACTACTACTACTAGGATCGGCATGCTGCATTGCAGCTGCATTTTTTTAAGAATGCTGTGCCGGCTTGTCGACGAAATTGCGCCGCCACAACTCCCTATCACCCATGACATTTGCTAGATCATCCGCATCTTCAAAGCCAGTGTCCTTCCAGATTCGTATCAAGAAAGTCATGGGCTGTCCACCATGCTTATTCACTCCATGAGGCCGCCAAAGTACAAGATTATGCACTGGCTGGTCCTCACGGCGAAAGCAATGTCCTGCAAAGCGGAGGCGATTTTGTTCTAGTGTCAAGCTTGGGGGAACCAATGAGACACCTCCAATGTTATATAGTGTCTGGTTGGAGATGAGCCATTGTGACCAATGACATGTGAGCATTGTACTTGACACAATGAACCCGGCGTAGCATTCTTGTGAATGTGCCATCCAGAGATTTGGTGTCCTCAGCAGTTAGAGCCCAGCATGACAGGAAGTTATTGGTGAAATGTACACCGTTGAATTTTGATAATATCTCAGGAAGTTATTGGTGGAATGTATACCGTTGAATTTTGGTAATATCTCAGGAAGTTATTGGTGGAATGTACACCGTTGAATTTTGATAATATCTCAGGAAGTTATTGGTGGAATGTATACCGTTGAATTTTGATAATATCTCAGGAAGTTATTGGTGGAATGTATACCGTTGAATTTTGATAATATCTCAGGAAGTTATTGGTGGAATGTATACCGTTGAATTTTGGTAATATCTCAGGAAGTTATTGGTGGAATGTATACCGTTGAATTTTGATAATATCTCAGGAAGTTATTGGTGGAATGTATACCGTTGAATTTTGATAATATCTCAGGAAGTTATTGGTGGAATGTATACCGTTGAATTTTGATAATATCTCAGGAAGTTATTGGTGGAATGTATACCGTTGAATTTTGATAATATCTCAGGAAGTTATTGGTGGAATGTATACCGTTGAATTTTGATAATATCTCAGGAAGTTATTGGTGGAATGTATACCGTTGAATTTTGATAATATCTCAGGAAGTTATTGGTGGAATGTATACCGTTGAATTTTGATAATATCATCAGGAAGTTATTGGTGGAATGTACACCGTTGAATTTTGATAATATCTCAGGAAGTTATTGGTGGAATGTATACCGTTGAATTTTGATAATATCTCAGGAAGTTATTGGTGGAATGTACACCGTTGAATTTTGATAATATCTCAGGAAGTTATTGGTGGAATGTATACCGTTGAATTTTGATAATATCTCAGGAAGTTATTGGTGGAATGTATACCGTTGAATTTTGATAATATCTCAGGAAGTTATTGGTGGAATGTATACCGTTGAATTTTGATAATATCTCAGGAAGTTATTGGTGGAATGTATACCGTTGAATTTTGATAATATCTCAGGAAGTTATTGGTGGAATGTATACCGTTGAATTTTGATAATATCTCAGGAAGTTATTGGTGGAATGTATACCGTTGAATTTTGATAATATCTCAGGAAGTTATTGGTGGAATGTATACCGTTGAATTTTGATAATATCTCAGGAAGTTATTGGTGGAATGTATACCGTTGAATTTTGATAATATCTCAGGAAGTTATTGGTGGAATGTATACCGTTGAATTTTGATAATATCTCAGGAAGTTATTGGTGGAATGTATACCGTTGAATTTTGATAATATCTCAGGAAGTTATTGGTGGAATGTATACCGTTGAATTTTGATAATATCTCAGGAAGTTATTGGTGGAATGTATACCGTTGAATTTTGATAATATCTCAGGAAGTTATTGGTGGAATGTATACCGTTGAATTTTGATAATATCTCAGGAAGTTATTGGTGGAATGTATACCGTTGAATTTTGATAATATCTCAGGAAGTTATTGGTGGAATGTATACCGTTGAATTTTGATAATATCTCAGGAAGTTATTGGTGGAATGTATACCGTTGAATTTTGATAATATCTCAGGAAGTTATTGGTGGAATGTATACCGTTGAATTTTGATAATATCTCAGGAAGTTATTGGTGGAATGTATACCGTTGAATTTTGATAATATCTCAGGAAGTTATTGGTGGAATGTATACCGTTGAATTTTGATGATATCTCACAGGAAGTTATTGGTGGAATGTATACCGTTGAATTTTGATAATATCTCAGGAAGTTATTGGTGGAATGTATACCGTTGAATTTTGATAATATCTCAGGAAGTTATTGGTGGAATGTATACCGTTGAATTTTGATAATATCTCAGGAAGTTATTGGTGGAATGTATACCGTTGAATTTTGATAATATCTCAGGAAGTTATTGGTGGAATGTATACCGTTGAATTTTGATGATATCTCAGGAAGTTATTGGTGGAATGTATACCGTTGAATTTTGATAATATCTCCGGAAGTTATTGGTGGAATGTATACCGTTGAATTTTGATAATATCTCAGGAAGTTATTGGTGGAATGTATACCGTTGAATTTTGATAATATCTCAGGAAGTTATTGGTGGAATGTATACCGTTGAATTTTGGTAATATCTCAGGAAGTTATTGGTGGAATGTATACCGTTGAATTTTGATAATATCTAAGGAAGTTATTGGTGGAATGTATACCGTTGAATTTTGATAATATCTCAGGAAGTTATTGGTGGAATGTATACCGTTGAATTTTGATAATATCTCAGGAAGTTATTGGTGGAATGTATACCGTTGAATTTTGATAATATCTCCGGAAGTTATTGGTGGAATGTATACCGTTGAATTTTGGTAATATCTCAGGAAGTTATTGGTGGAATGTATACCGTTGAATTTTGATAATATCTCAGGAAGTTATTGGTGGAATGTATACCGTTGAATTTTGATAATCTTCTCCGACTTGCTAAAAGTGGTAGTTGTATTAAGGGAGTTGGTGTAAAGTACAAAGTTATGTATAATTGGTACAAAATAAAATAATATGGACATAAAATACTTAACATCGGAATTATAAACATAACTGCTACAAAATATCGCTAGCAAGACACATGACGAGACACATAGGTAGGGCCATAAATACCGTGAAAACTTGTCGAATTATAGGTAACGGAAATATTAGTTGGGTCCCACCAAATAATAATAACCTATAAACTGTATGGAATACACTTGGGGGTTAACAAGATGGTATGTAGTTCTCTTGGACGTTTTCTAATTGGAACAAACATTCCCAATACCGTCGCAATTAAGATATTCATCCGCACGTGAGGAAATGAAACTTCATCATAAGACAACATCGTCTAGGGACTTCCTTACACCTCCTAGCGTTGGCGTTACGCATCCCCTATCTACAAAAATTACAATTATCGTGAAGTAGGATGAGCTAAGTACGTTTGCAAGATTACAACCATTGCCTACAACGGAGAAGCAAATCACAAAAGGAATCCACTCTGTTCTAAGGTCCGATAAGATAGCGTAAAACTGAAAGTAGTTACGGATGTGACTCACAGTAGTTATGGCTGGAACTGACTTCCTCTTGGTCGGCGCCACCCAGGACTACGACATCGAGACCCCGTCCGTTGGTACGCGACCCCCTGGAGTAGGTGTCGCCAGGCAACGGTGTAGCCTGGTCTATCTTAGTGGAGGTTTGTCCACCAAGGAGATTGCACATCGGTATCTTATATATCCGAACACTATCGCAAACTGAAATCATTAATACATATGAAAACCTAAACCAACAACTGCATATCAATCTTAACTCCTCGAAGTCCACACGCACTTGAACATTTGTAAACTTTTGCCAAACAACATTTTGTACCAAATTTGGTTAGATTTCATCGAGGATTAGTGAGTTATTAACATTTAACCTACATAACAACAGACACACCGAACGAGATAGTGGTACCTGTATGATAAGCTCGCTTACTTTTTTGGCTCGTCCCACAGGACTAAACTAGGTATTTAAACCCTTTCAAATGAAAAAAGCTGGAAAAAGCCGTGGTGGAAATGTTTTGAAAGGAATATGTTGGTAAATGTAGTTTGATGACTGCGTGAAAATAAAGTTATGAGATTTAGAACACTGGTTATGGTTATAAACTATTATAATATTACTGGTTATAAACTGGGTATTTAACCGACTTCGTTTGTACATGGTGCTTTTTTTAGTAGGCCATTTAATTACAATACTAAACTGGGTATTTAACTAACCGACTTTGTTTGGACTTGGTGGCGGTTTAACTGTTTTTTGGGGCGACAACGGACTCAACTTGTCTGTGTCTATAGAGGTAAAGTATATGTCATTCTTGGAGGAGATTAATCGCAATCGAGGCATTATCATTGTGTGAACTAAGTTCCCATTTATAGCCAGACGAACCTCTACAACAATACAAAATTCCTTAATTACTTTATATCACTGGACCTCTGGTACCAGTTACTCTCTAACACAATGTAGCCAGGGAAACACAGCTCCATCATCAGCACCAATTGATCAATATTACAGGAAATGTAACCAAATAAAGAAATAAAACAACCAATGACAAATTATATTTTGGGCGTTTATTGAAAAGAAAGCTAAAACAAAGCCCGATCCATGCCATAATATAACCAAAATCAAAATCTCGCTACTGACATCGTATGTAAAATTATGTGACTTCATTGTTCACTTTGCTTACTTCATTATTCACTTTGGAACAAATCTTCAGCCCCAAGGTCTTCATTGTTCACTATGGAACACACCTTCGGGCCCTAGGCCTTTATTGTTCACTTTGGAACAAATCTTCAGCCTCTACGCCTTCATTGTTCACTTTGTAACAAATTTTCAGCACCTGTCCCTTCATTGTTCAATTGGGACAAATCTTCGGCCCTCGGCCTTTATTGTTCACTTTGGAAAAAATTCGAACGTCATCTGGACAATGTTTTAACCGGAGCATCACGACGTTTAAAATAAGCAAATTAATTAACAATTAAAGGATAATCGGCCAATTAGAAATCTAAAGGTCACACCTTGGCGTCGTGGTTGCATTGAATTCACATCTCCCGTAGGTCGTGGGTTCGATCCTCACATGGGCCAGGGCAGTTTTCGTTTCGGCACGAATGATTTAAAGGGACCAGCCAGGGCGCATCTCTGCCTTGCATACTAAGTGGTAGCTATAAGAGTGCTAGAGTTTCCTCTGGGGAGTAAAGTTTTGGAGGACCGCACTGGAAATAAGCCGTTAGACTTTGTGCGTAAATCTTGATTGATTGATTGATTTATTTATTTTCCCAAATAATACATAAATACAATACAAAATAAAATAAATATTAAATAAATCCAATAAATAAAATGGGCAGGAAGACTGCTTAGTAGCATAGTGCTAGTTAGCGCAGTATCCTGTTAAGGACCGGAATATATAATACATAAATTGGGTAGATACATCTTACGTTAATGTGCAAGCAACTACAGGGGTTACATACATGTAGGATCCCAATACCCAACCCACCAGTGCACCCAGTTCCCCTATCATTGGTCAATCGACCCCCTCCCACACACCGTTGTTGCTACGTAGATCTCGTTACGATCCCTCGGTTATAAATGTTAAAAAAAAAATTTGTTACTTTTACTTTTTTTTTTTTACTATTTTTATAGATCGCTGCTCTCCGATGACATTAGTTTTAATTTCATATTTTGTATAAACATTTTCCTACTTTTGATTTCTCTCAGTTTAGGTGATATGTTGTTCCAAAGAGATGGTCCGACAAAAGAGATAGATCGCTGCCCAACGACTAAATTAGCACGAGGAATAAAGAATAAATTTTGTGATTTTGATCTTGTATCATAACGATGAACATCACCTTTGGTCTAATGGCCGAAGAAAATTTACTTTTGTACTTTTTAATCTCTATATACATACTAAACGGGATGGAGAAGCACAAATACTAACAAATAGAATCAGTAGTAAAGGCGAGTACATAGGGGAACGCGCAGACAATGCTGAGAGGTACAAATACTAACCAATAGAATCAGTAGTAAAGGCGAGTACATAGGGGAACGCGCAGACAATGCTGAGAGGTAGAAATACTAACCAATAGAATCAGTAGTAAAGGCGAGTACATAGGGGAACGCGCAGACAATGCTGAGAGGTAGAAATACTAACCAATAGAATCAGTAGTAAAGGCGAGTACATAGGGGAACGCGCAGACAATGCTGAGAGGTAGAAATACTAACCAATAGAATCAGTAGTAAAGGCGAGTACATAGGGGAACGCGTTGACAATGCTGAGAGGTACAAATACTAACCAATAGAATCAGTAGTAAAGGCGAGTACATAGGGGAACGCGCAGACAATGCTGTGAGGTACAAATACTAACCAATAGAATCAGTAGTAAAGGCGAGTACATAGGGGAACGCGCAGACAATGCTGAGAGGTACAAATACTAACCAATAGAATCAGTAGTAAAGGCGAGTACATAGGGGAACGCGCAGACAATGCTGTGAGGTACAAATACTAACCAATAGAATCAGTAGTAAAGGCGAGTACATAGGGGAACGCGCAGACTATGCTGAGAGGTACAAATACTAACCAATAGAATCAGTAGTAAAGGCGAGTACATAGGGGAACGCGCAGACAATGCTGTGAGGTACAAATACTAACCAATAGAATCAGTAGTAAAGGCGAGTACATAGGGGAACGTGCAGACAATGCTGAGAGGTACAAATACTAACCAATAGAATCAGTAGTAAAGGCGAGTACATAGGGGAACGCGCAGACAATGCTGATAGGTACAAATACTAACCAATAGAATCAGTAGTAAAGGCGAGTACATAGGGGAACGCGCAGACAATGCTGAGAGGTACAAATACTAACCAATAGAATCAGTAGTAAAGGCGAGTACATAGGGGAACGCGTTGACAATGCTGAGAAGTACAAATACTAACCAATAGAATCAGTAGTAAAGGCGAGTACATAGGGGAACGCGCAGACTATGCTGAGAGGTACAAATACTAACCAATAGAATCAGTAGTAAAGGCGAGTACATAGGGGAACGCGTTGACAATGCTGAGAAGTACAAATACTAACCAATAGAATCAGTAGTAAAGGCGAGTACATAGGGGAACGCGCAGACAATGCTGAGAGGTACAAATACTAACCAATAGAATCAGTAGTAAAGGCGAGTACATAGGGGAACGCGTTGACAATGCTGAGAGGTACAAATACTAACCAATAGAATCAGTAGTAAAGGCGAGTACATAGGGGAACGCGTTGACAATGCTGAGAGGTACAAATACTAACCAATAGAATCAGTAGTAAAGGCGAGTACATAGGGGAACGCGTTGACAATGCTGAGAGGTACAAATACTAACCAATAGAATCAGTAGTAAAGGCGAGTACATAGGGGAACGCGCAGACAATGCTGTGAGGTACAAATACTAACCAATAGAATCAGTAGTAAAGGCGAGTACATAGGGGAACGCGCAGACAATGCTGAGAGGTACAAATACTAACCAATAGAATCAGTAGTAAAGGCGAGTACATAGGGGAACGCGCAGACAATGCTGTGAGGTACAAATACTAACCAATAGAATCAGTAGTAAAGGCGAGTACATAGGGGAACGCGCAGACTATGCTGAGAGGTACAAATACTAACCAATAGAATCAGTAGTAAAGGCGAGTACATAGGGGAACGCGCAGACAATGCTGTGAGGTACAAATACTAACCAATAGAATCAGTAGTAAAGGCGAGTACATAGGGGAACGTGCAGACAATGCTGAGAGGTACAAATACTAACCAATAGAATCAGTAGTAAAGGCGAGTACATAGGGGAACGCGCAGACAATGCTGATAGGTACAAATACTAACCAATAGAATCAGTAGTAAAGGCGAGTACATAGGGGAACGCGCAGACAATGCTGAGAGGTACAAATACTAACCAATAGAATCAGTAGTAAAGGCGAGTACATAGGGGAACGCGTTGACAATGCTGAGAAGTACAAATACTAACCAATAGAATCAGTAGTAAAGGCGAGTACATAGGGGAACGCGCAGACTATGCTGAGAGGTACAAATACTAACCAATAGAATCAGTAGTAAAGGCGAGTACATAGGGGAACGCGTTGACAATGCTGAGAAGTACAAATACTAACCAATAGAATCAGTAGTAAAGGCGAGTACATAGGGGAACGCGCAGACTATGCTGAGAGGTACAAATACTAACCAATAGAATCAGTAGTAAAGGCGAGTACATAGGGGAACGCGCAGACAATGCTGAGAGGTACAAATACTAACCAATAGAATCAGTAGAATATCTCAACCACGGGTTGAATTGTAAGAAGGGTGGTCTAGTGATTCAGCGTCACAACGAGCTCCGCGACGCAGTCGGTGACCTCGCGGCCCTGGCATTCGGACCGCGGAACGTTATGCTCGAGCCAGTGGTCCGCGAGCAGCACGAGGATGGCGACGGGGCTGGTCTGCGATGCGATGTCGGCATTAGGGGAGCGTTCAGTACCCAGACACAGGCGTTGATTGACATACGTACAATTAACCTTGACGCCGTGTCTTATGCTGGGCGCTCCGTGAGGTCGGTATTGGAGTCGGCGGAAGAGGAGAAGAAACGCTTATATACAGCCGCAGTTTCCGCCCGCCGAGGTGATTTCTCCCCTTTCGTCGCCTCATGCGACGGCATACTGGCACCGCAGGCCAATAAGCTGTTGCGAATCATCGCAGACCGCCTACACACCAACTGGGGGAAACCATACAGTTCGGTAATGGGGTGGGTGCGCGCACGCATATCGTTCGCGATAATCCGCGGCACTTCCCATTGCCTGCGAGGGTCGCGGGTGAGATGGCGAAGTGGTTTGGGGCTTGAGGACGGCGCCGGGATACCAGGGGGCTTTGCTTAGAGTGTTTGATCGATTATGCGGGGACTGGTATGGTATATTACATAATTATTGCTCATTGTAACTGAGTAATGGAGTTGTTACCATCTGTACTGCATGCAATATGCTATTGATCATTTAGTGCGTTTTTGCGAAAATATATTACCATTAATTTAAACAATATAATTTTCGGCTAATTGTTTTTCATAGAATCAGTAGTAAAGGCGAGTACATAGGGGAACGCGCAGACAATGCTGAGAGGTACAAATACTAACCAATAGAATCAGTAGTAAAGGCGAGTACATAGGGGAACGCGCAGACTATGCTGAGAGGTACAAATACTAACCAATAGAATCAGTAGTAAAGGCGAGTACATAGGGGAACGAGCAGACTATGCTGAGAGGTACAAATACTAACCAATAGAATCAGTAGTAAAGGCGAGTACATAGGGGAACGCGCAGACAATGCTGAGAGGTACAAATACTAACCAATAGAATCAGTAGTAAAGGCGAGTACATAGGGGAACGCGCAGACAATGCTGAGAGGTACAAATACTAACCAATAGAATCAGTAGTAAAGGCGAGTACATAGGGGAACGCGCAGACAATGCTGAGAGGTACAAATACTAACCAATAGAATCAGTAGTAAAGGCGAGTACATAGGGGAACGCACAGACAATGCTGAGAGCTACAAATACTAACCAATAGAATCAGTAGTAAAGGCGAGTACATAGGGGAACGCGCAGACAATGCTGAGAGGTACAAATACTAACCAATAGAATCAGTAGTAAAGGCGAGTACATAGGGGAACGCGCAGACAATGCTGAGAGGTACAAATACTAACCAATAGAATCAGTAGTAAAGGCGAGTACATAGGGGAACGCGCAGACTATGCTGAGAGGTACAAATACTAACCAATAGAATCAGTAGTAAAGGCGAGTACATAGGGGAACGAGCAGACTATGCTGAGAGGTACAAATACTAACCAATAGAATCAGTAGTAAAGGCGAGTACATAGGGGAACGCGCAGACAATGCTGAGAGGTACAAATACTAACCAATAGAATCAGTAGTAAAGGCGAGTACATAGGGGAACGCGCAGACAATGCTGAGAGGTACAAATACTAACCAATAGAATCAGTAGTAAAGGCGAGTACATAGGGGAACGCGCAGACAATGCTGAGAGGTACAAATACTAACCAATAGAATCAGTAGTAAAGGCGAGTACATAGGGGAACGCGCAGACAATGCTGAGAGGTACAAATACTAACCAATAGAATCAGTAGTAAAGGCGAGTACATAGGGGAACGCGCAGACAATGCTGAGAGGTACAAATACTAACCAATAGAATCAGTAGTAAAGGCGAGTACATAGGGGAACGCGCAGACAATGCTGAGAGGTACAAATACTAACCAATAGAATCAGTAGTAAAGGCGAGTACATAGGGGAACGCGCAGACAATGCTGAGAGGTAGAAATACTAACCAATAGAATCAGTAGTAAAGGCGAGTACATAGGGGAACGCGCAGACAATGCTGAGAGGTACAAATACTAACCAATAGAATCAGTAGTAAAGGCGAGTACATAGGGGAACGCGCAGACAATGCTGAGAGGTACAAATACTAACCAATAGAATCAGTAGTAAAGGCGAGTACATAGGGGAACGCGCAGACAATGCTGAGAGGTACAAATACTAACCAATAGAATCAGTAGTAAAGGCGAGTACATAGGGGAACGCGCAGACAATGCTGAGAGGTACAAATACTAACCAATAGAATCAGTAGTAAAGGCGAGTACATAGGGGAACGCGCAGACAATGCTGAGAGGTACAAATACTAACCAATAGAATCAGTAGTAAAGGCGAGTACATAGGGGAACGCGCAGACAATGCTGAGAGGTACAAATACTAACCAATAGAATCAGTAGTAAAGGCGAGTACATAGGGGAACGTGCAGACAATGCTGAGAGGTACAAATACTAACCAATAGAATCAGTAGTAAAGGCGAGTACATAGGGGAACGCGTTGACAATGCTGAGAGGTACAAATACTAACCAATAGAATCAGTAGTAAAGGCGAGTACATAGGGGAACGCGTTGACAATGCTGAGAGGTACAAATACTAACCAATAGAATCAGTAGTAAAGGCGAGTACATAGGGGAACGCGCAGACTATGCTGAGAGGTACAAATACTAACCAATAGAATCAGTAGTAAAGGCGAGTACATAGGGGAACGCGCAGACAATGCTGAGAGGTACAAATACTAACCAATAGAATCAGTAGTAAAGGCGAGTACATAGGGGAACGCGCAGACAATGCTGAGAGGTACAAATACTAACCAATAGAATCAGTAGTAAAGGCGAGTACATAGGGGAACGCGCAGACTATGCTGAGAGGTACAAATACTAACCAATAGAATCAGTAGTAAAGGCGAGTACATAGGGGAACGTGCAGACAATGCTGAGAGGTACAAATACTAACCAATAGAATCAGTAGTAAAGGCGAGTACATAGGGGAACGCGCAGACAATGCTGATAGGTACAAATACTAACCAATAGAATCAGTAGTAAAGGCGAGTACATAGGGGAACGCGCAGACAATGCTGAGAGGTACAAATACTAACCAATAGAATCAGTAGTAAAGGCGAGTACATAGGGGAACGCGTTGACAATGCTGAGAAGTACAAATACTAACCAATAGAATCAGTAGTAAAGGCGAGTACATAGGGGAACGCGCAGACTATGCTGAGAGGTACAAATACTAACCAATAGAATCAGTAGTAAAGGCGAGTACATAGGGGAACGCGCAGACAATGCTGAGAGGTACAAATACTAACCAATAGAATCAGTAGTAAAGGCGAGTACATAGGGGAACGCGCAGACAATGCTGAGAGGTACAAATACTAACCAATAGAATCAGTAGTAAAGGCGAGTACATAGGGGAACGCGCAGACAATGCTGTGAGGTACAAATACTAACCAATAGAATCAGTAGTAAAGGCGAGTACATAGGGGAACGTGCAGACAATGCTGAGAGGTACAAATACTAACCAATAGAATCAGTAGTAAAGGCGAGTACATAGGGGAACGCGCAGACAATGCTGAGAGGTACAAATACTAACCAATAGAATCAGTAGTAAAGGCGAGTACATAGGGGAACGCGCAGACAATGCTGAGAGGTACAAATACTAACCAATAGAATCAGTAGTAAAGGCGAGTACATAGGGGAACGCGCAGACAATGCTGTGAGGTACAAATACTAACCAATAGAATCAGTAGTAAAGGCGAGTACATAGGGGAACGCGCAGACAATGCTGAGAGGTACAAATACTAACCAATAGAATCAGTAGTAAAGGCGAGTACATAGGGGAACGCGCAGACAATGCTGAGAGGTACAAATACTAACCAATAGAATCAGTAGTAAAGGCGAGTACATAGGGGAACGTGCAGACAATGCTGAGAGGTACAAATACTAACCAATAGAATCAGTAGTAAAGGCGAGTACATAGGGGAACGCGCAGACAATGCTGAGAGGTACAAATACTAACCAATAGAATCAGTAGTAAAGGCGAGTACATAGGGGAACGCGCAGACAATGCTGAGAGGTACAAATACTAACCAATAGAATCAGTAGTAAAGGCGAGTACATAGGGGAACGCGCAGACAATGCTGAGAGGTACAAATACTAACCAATAGAATCAGTAGTAAAGGCGAGTACATAGGGGAACGCGCTGACAATGCTGAGAGGTAGAAATACTAACCAATAGAATCAGTAGTAAAGGCGAGTACATAGGGGAACGCGCAGACAATGCTGAGAGGTACAAATACTAACCAATAGAATCAGTAGTAAAGGCGAGTACATAGGGGAACGCGCAGACAATGCTGAGAGGTACAAATACTAACCAATAGAATCAGTAGTAAAGGCGAGTACATAGGGGAACGCGCAGACAATGCTGAGAGGTACAAATACTAACCAATAGAATCAGTAGTAAAGGCGAGTACATAGGGGAACGCGCAGACAATGCTGAGAGGTACAAATACTAACCAATAGAATCAGTAGTAAAGGCGAGTACATAGGGGAACGCGCAGACAATGCTGAGAGGTACAAATACTAACCAATAGAATCAGTAGTAAAGGCGAGTACATAGGGGAACGCGCAGACAATGCTGAGAGGTACAAATACTAACCAATAGAATCAGTAGTAAAGGCGAGTACATAGGGGAACGCGCAGACAATGCTGAGAGGTACAAATACTAACCAATAGAATCAGTAGTAAAGGCGAGTACATAGGGGAACGCGCAGACAATGCTGAGAGGTACAAATACTAACCAATAGAATCAGTAGTAAAGGCGAGTACATAGGGGAGCGGGCAGACAATGCTGAGAGGTACAAATACTAACCAATAGAATCAGTAGTAAAGGCGAGTACATAGGGGAACGCGCAGACAATGCTGAGAGGTACAAATACTAACCAATAGAATCAGTAGTAAAGGCGAGTACATAGGGGAGTGGGCAGACAATGCTGAGAGGTACAAATACTAACCAATAGAATCAGTAGTAAAGGCGAGTACATAGGGGAGTGGGCAGACAATGCTGAGAGGTACAAATACTAACCAATAGAATCAGTAGTAAAGGCGAGTACATAGGGGAACGCGCAGACAATGCTGAGAGGTACAAATACTAACCAATAGAATCAGTAGTAAAGGCGAGAACATAGGGGAACGCGCAGACAATGCTGAGAGGTACAAATACTAACCAATAGAATCAGTAGTAAAGGCGAGTACATAGGGGAACGCGCAGACAATGCTGAGAGGTAGAAATACTAACCAATAGAATCAGTAGTAAAGGCGAGTACATAGGGGAACGCGTTGACAATGCTGAGAGGTAGAAATACTAACCAATAGAATCAGTAGTAAAGGCGAGTACATAGGGGAACGCGCAGACAATGCTGAGAGGTTCAAATACTAACCAATAGAATCAGTAGTAAAGGCGAGTACATAGGGGAGTGGGCAGACAATGCTGAGAGGTACAAATACTAACCAATAGAATCAGTAGTAAAGGCGAGTACATAGGGGAACGCGTTGACAATGCTGAGAGGTAGAAATACTAACCAATAGAATCAGTAGTAAAGGCGAGTACATAGGGGAACGCGCAGACAATGCTGAGAGGTTCAAATACTAACCAATAGAATCAGTAGTAAAGGCGAGTACATAGGGGAACGCGCAGACAATGCTGAGAGGTACAAATACTAACCAATAGAATCAGTAGTAAAGGCGAGTACATAGGGGAACGCGCAGACAATGCTGAGAGGTACAAATACTAACCAATAGAATCAGTAGTAAAGGCGAGTACATAGGGGAACGCGCAGACAATGCTGAGAGGTACAAATACTAACCAATAGAATCAGTAGTAAAGGCGAGTACATAGGGGAACGCGCAGACAATGCTGAGAGGTACAAATACTAACCAATAGAATCAGTAGTAAAGGCGAGTACATAGGGGAACGCGCAGACAATGCTGAGAGGTACAAATACTAACCAATAGAATCAGTAGTAAAGGCGAGTACATAGGGGAACGCGCAGACAATGCTGAGAGGTACAAATACTAACCAATAGAATCAGTAGTAAAGGCGAGTACATAGGGGAACGCGCAGACAATGCTGAGAGGTACAAATACTAACCAATAGAATCAGTAGTAAAGGCGAGTACATAGGGGAACGCGCAGACAATGCTGAGAGGTACAAATACTAACCAATAGAATCAGTAGTAAAGGCGAGTACATAGGGGAACGCGCAGACAATGCTGAGAGGTACAAATACTAACCAATAGAATCAGTAGTAAAGGCGAGTACATAGGGGAACGCGCAGACAATGCTGAGAGGTACAAATACTAACCAATAGAATCAGTAGTAAAGGCGAGTACATAGGGGAACGCGCAGACAATGCTGAGAGGTACAAATACTAACCAATAGAATCAGTAGTAAAGGCGAGTACATAGGGGAACGCGCAGACAATGCTGAGAGGTACAAATACTAACCAATAGAATCAGTAGTAAAGGCGAGTACATAGGGGAACGCGCAGACAATGCTGAGAGGTACAAATACTAACCAATAGAATCAGTAGTAAAGGCGAGTACATAGGGGAACGCGCAGACAATGCTGAGAGGTACAAATACTAACCAATAGAATCAGTAGTAAAGGCGAGTACATAGGGGAACGCGCAGACAATGCTGAGAGGTACAAATACTAACCAATAGAATCAGTAGTAAAGGCGAGTACATAGGGGAACGCGCAGACAATGCTGAGAGGTACAAATACTAACCAATAGAATCAGTAGTAAAGGCGAGTACATAGGGGAACGCGCAGACAATGCTGAGAGGTACAAATACTAACCAATAGAATCAGTAGTAAAGGCGAGTACATAGGGGAACGCGCAGACAATGCTGAGAGGTACAAATACTAACCAATAGAATCAGTAGTAAAGGCGAGTACATAGGGGAACGCGCAGACAATGCTGAGAGGTACAAATACTAACCAATAGAATCAGTAGTAAAGGCGAGTACATAGGGGAACGCGCAGACAATGCTGAGAGGTACAAATACTAACCAATAGAATCAGTAGTAAAGGCGAGTACATAGGGGAACGCGCAGACAATGCTGAGAGGTACAAATACTAACCAATAGAATCAGTAGTAAAGGCGAGTACATAGGGGAACGCGCAGACAATGCTGAGAGGTACAAATACTAACCAATAGAATCAGTAGTAAAGGCGAGTACATAGGGGAACGCGCAGACAATGCTGAGAGGTACAAATACTAACCAATAGAATCAGTAGTAAAGGCGAGTACATAGGGGAACGCGCAGACAATGCTGAGAGGTACAAATACTAACCAATAGAATCAGTAGTAAAGGCGAGTACATAGGGGAACGCGCAGACAATGCTGAGAGGTACAAATACTAACCAATAGAATCAGTAGTAAAGGCGAGTACATAGGGGAACGCGCAGACAATGCTGAGAGGTACAAATACTAACCAATAGAATCAGTAGTAAAGGCGAGTACATAGGGGAACGCGCAGACAATGCTGAGAGGTACAAATACTAACCAATAGAATCAGTAGTAAAGGCGAGTACATAGGGGAACGCGCAGACAATGCTGAGAGGTACAAATACTAACCAATAGAATCAGTAGTAAAGGCGAGTACATAGGGGAACGCGCAGACAATGCTGAGAGGTACAAATACTAACCAATAGAATCAGTAGTAAAGGCGAGTACATAGGGGAACGCGCAGACAATGCTGAGAGGTACAAATACTAACCAATAGAATCAGTAGTAAAGGCGAGTACATAGGGGAACGCGCAGACAATGCTGAGAGGTACAAATACTAACCAATAGAATCAGTAGTAAAGGCGAGTACATAGGGGAACGCGCAGACAATGCTGAGAGGTACAAATACTAACCAATAGAATCAGTAGTAAAGGCGAGTACATAGGGGAACGCGCAGACAATGCTGAGAGGTACAAATACTAACCAATAGAATCAGTAGTAAAGGCGAGTACATAGGGGAACGCGCAGACAATGCTGAGAGGTACAAATACTAACCAATAGAATCAGTAGTAAAGGCGAGTACATAGGGGAACGCGCAGACAATGCTGAGAGGTACAAATACTAACCAATAGAATCAGTAGTAAAGGCGAGTACATAGGGGAACGCGCAGACAATGCTGAGAGGTACAAATACTAACCAATAGAATCAGTAGTAAAGGCGAGTACATAGGGGAACGCGTTGACAATGCTGAGAGGTACAAATACTAACCAATAGAATCAGTAGTAAAGGCGAGTACATAGGGGAACGCGCAGACAATGCTGAGAGGTACAAATACTAACCAATAGAATCAGTAGTAAAGGCGAGTACATAGGGGAACGCGCAGACAATGCTGAGAGGTACAAATACTAACCAATAGAATCAGTAGTAAAGGCGAGTACATAGGGGAACGCGCAGACAATGCTGAGAGGTACAAATACTAACCAATAGAATCAGTAGTAAAGGCGAGTACATAGGGGAACGCGCAGACAATGCTGAGAGGTACAAATACTAACCAATAGAATCAGTAGTAAAGGCGAGTACATAGGGGAACGCGCAGACAATGCTGAGAGGTACAAATACTAACCAATAGAATCAGTAGTAAAGGCGAGTACATAGGGGAACGCGCAGACAATGCTGAGAGGTACAAATACTAACCAATAGAATCAGTAGTAAAGGCGAGTACATAGGGGAACGCGCAGACAATGCTGAGAGGTACAAATACTAACCAATAGAATCAGTAGTAAAGGCGAGTACATAGGGGAACGCGCAGACAATGCTGAGAGGTACAAATACTAACCAATAGAATCAGTAGTAAAGGCGAGTACATAGGGGAACGCGCAGACAATGCTGAGAGGTACAAATACTAACCAATAGAATCAGTAGTAAAGGCGAGTACATAGGGGAACGCGCAGACAATGCTGAGAGGTACAAATACTAACCAATAGAATCAGTAGTAAAGGCGAGTACATAGGGGAACGCGCAGACAATGCTGAGAGGTACAAATACTAACCAATAGAATCAGTAGTAAAGGCGAGTACATAGGGGAACGCGCAGACAATGCTGAGAGGTACAAATACTAACCAATAGAATCAGTAGTAAAGGCGAGTACATAGGGGAACGCGCAGACAATGCTGAGAGGTACAAATACTAACCAATAGAATCAGTAGTAAAGGCGAGTACATAGGGGAACGCGCAGACAATGCTGAGAGGTACAAATACTAACCAATAGAATCAGTAGTAAAGGCGAGTACATAGGGGAACGCGCAGACAATGCTGAGAGGTACAAATACTAACCAATAGAATCAGTAGTAAAGGCGAGTACATAGGGGAACGCGCAGACAATGCTGAGAGGTACAAATACTAACCAATAGAATCAGTAGTAAAGGCGAGTACATAGGGGAACGCGCAGACAATGCTGAGAGGTACAAATACTAACCAATAGAATCAGTAGTAAAGGCGAGTACATAGGGGAACGCGCAGACAATGCTGAGAGGTACAAATACTAACCAATAGAATCAGTAGTAAAGGCGAGTACATAGGGGAACGCGCAGACAATGCTGAGAGGTACAAATACTAACCAATAGAATCAGTAGTAAAGGCGAGTACATAGGGGAACGCGCAGACAATGCTGAGAGGTACAAATACTAACCAATAGAATCAGTAGTAAAGGCGAGTACATAGGGGAACGCGCAGACAATGCTGAGAGGTACAAATACTAACCAATAGAATCAGTAGTAAAGGCGAGTACATAGGGGAACGCGCAGACAATGCTGAGAGGTACAAATACTAACCAATAGAATCAGTAGTAAAGGCGAGTACATAGGGGAACGCGCAGACAATGCTGAGAGGTACAAATACTAACCAATAGAATCAGTAGTAAAGGCGAGTACATAGGGGAACGCGCAGACAATGCTGAGAGGTACAAATACTAACCAATAGAATCAGTAGTAAAGGCGAGTACATAGGGGAACGCGCAGACAATGCTGAGAGGTACAAATACTAACCAATAGAATCAGTAGTAAAGGCGAGTACATAGGGGAACGCGCAGACAATGCTGAGAGGTACAAATACTAACCAATAGAATCAGTAGTAAAGGCGAGTACATAGGGGAACGCGCAGACAATGCTGAGAGGTACAAATACTAACCAATAGAATCAGTAGTAAAGGCGAGTACATAGGGGAACGCGCAGACAATGCTGAGAGGTACAAATACTAACCAATAGAATCAGTAGTAAAGGCGAGTACATAGGGGAACGCGCAGACAATGCTGAGAGGTACAAATACTAACCAATAGAATCAGTAGTAAAGGCGAGTACATAGGGGAACGCGCAGACAATGCTGAGAGGTACAAATACTAACCAATAGAATCAGTAGTAAAGGCGAGTACATAGGGGAACGCGCAGACAATGCTGAGAGGTACAAATACTAACCAATAGAATCAGTAGTAAAGGCGAGTACATAGGGGAACGCGCAGACAATGCTGAGAGGTACAAATACTAACCAATAGAATCAGTAGTAAAGGCGAGTACATAGGGGAACGCGCAGACAATGCTGAGAGGTACAAATACTAACCAATAGAATCAGTAGTAAAGGCGAGTACATAGGGGAACGCGCAGACAATGCTGAGAGGTACAAATACTAACCAATAGAATCAGTAGTAAAGGCGAGTACATAGGGGAACGCGCAGACAATGCTGAGAGGTACAAATACTAACCAATAGAATCAGTAGTAAAGGCGAGTACATAGGGGAACGCGCAGACAATGCTGAGAGGTACAAATACTAACCAATAGAATCAGTAGTAAAGGCGAGTACATAGGGGAACGCGCAGACAATGCTGAGAGGTACAAATACTAACCAATAGAATCAGTAGTAAAGGCGAGTACATAGGGGAACGCGCAGACAATGCTGAGAGGTACAAATACTAACCAATAGAATCAGTAGTAAAGGCGAGTACATAGGGGAACGCGCAGACAATGCTGAGAGGTACAAATACTAACCAATAGAATCAGTAGTAAAGGCGAGTACATAGGGGAACGCGCAGACAATGCTGAGAGGTACAAATACTAACCAATAGAATCAGTAGTAAAGGCGAGTACATAGGGGAACGCGCAGACAATGCTGAGAGGTACAAATACTAACCAATAGAATCAGTAGTAAAGGCGAGTACATAGGGGAACGCGCAGACAATGCTGAGAGGTACAAATACTAACCAATAGAATCAGTAGTAAAGGCGAGTACATAGGGGAACGCGCAGACAATGCTGAGAGGTACAAATACTAACCAATAGAATCAGTAGTAAAGGCGAGTACATAGGGGAACGCGCAGACAATGCTGAGAGGTACAAATACTAACCAATAGAATCAGTAGTAAAGGCGAGTACATAGGGGAACGCGCAGACAATGCTGAGAGGTACAAATACTAACCAATAGAATCAGTAGTAAAGGCGAGTACATAGGGGAACGCGCAGACAATGCTGAGAGGTACAAATACTAACCAATAGAATCAGTAGTAAAGGCGAGTACATAGGGGAACGCGCAGACAATGCTGAGAGGTACAAATACTAACCAATAGAATCAGTAGTAAAGGCGAGTACATAGGGGAACGCGCAGACAATGCTGAGAGGTACAAATACTAACCAATAGAATCAGTAGTAAAGGCGAGTACATAGGGGAACGCGCAGACAATGCTGAGAGGTACAAATACTAACCAATAGAATCAGTAGTAAAGGCGAGTACATAGGGGAACGCGCAGACAATGCTGAGAGGTACAAATACTAACCAATAGAATCAGTAGTAAAGGCGAGTACATAGGGGAACGCGCAGACAATGCTGAGAGGTACAAATACTAACCAATAGAATCAGTAGTAAAGGCGAGTACATAGGGGAACGCGCAGACAATGCTGAGAGGTACAAATACTAACCAATAGAATCAGTAGTAAAGGCGAGTACATAGGGGAACGCGCAGACAATGCTGAGAGGTACAAATACTAACCAATAGAATCAGTAGTAAAGGCGAGTACATAGGGGAACGCGCAGACAATGCTGAGAGGTACAAATACTAACCAATAGAATCAGTAGTAAAGGCGAGTACATAGGGGAACGCGCAGACAATGCTGAGAGGTACAAATACTAACCAATAGAATCAGTAGTAAAGGCGAGTACATAGGGGAACGCGCAGACAATGCTGAGAGGTACAAATACTAACCAATAGAATCAGTAGTAAAGGCGAGTACATAGGGGAACGCGCAGACAATGCTGAGAGGTACAAATACTAACCAATAGAATCAGTAGTAAAGGCGAGTACATAGGGGAACGCGCAGACAATGCTGAGAGGTACAAATACTAACCAATAGAATCAGTAGTAAAGGCGAGTACATAGGGGAACGCGCAGACAATGCTGAGAGGTACAAATACTAACCAATAGAATCAGTAGTAAAGGCGAGTACATAGGGGAACGCGCAGACAATGCTGAGAGGTACAAATACTAACCAATAGAATCAGTAGTAAAGGCGAGTACATAGGGGAACGCGCAGACAATGCTGAGAGGTACAAATACTAACCAATAGAATCAGTAGTAAAGGCGAGTACATAGGGGAACGCGCAGACAATGCTGAGAGGTACAAATACTAACCAATAGAATCAGTAGTAAAGGCGAGTACATAGGGGAACGCGCAGACAATGCTGAGAGGTAGAAATACTAACCAATAGAATCAGTAGTAAAGGCGAGTACATAGGGGAACGCGCAGACAATGCTGAGAGGTACAAATACTAACCAATAGAATCAGTAGTAAAGGCGAGTACATAGGGGAACGCGCAGACAATGCTGAGAGGTACAAATACTAACCAATAGAATCAGTAGTAAAGGCGAGTACATAGGGGAACGCGTTGACAATGCTGAGAGGTACAAATACTAACCAATAGAATCAGTAGTAAAGGCGAGTACATAGGGGAACGCGCAGACAATGCTGAGAGGTACAAATACTAACCAATAGAATCAGTAGTAAAGGCGAGTACATAGGGGAACGCGCAGACAATGCTGAGAGGTACAAATACTAACCAATAGAATCAGTAGTAAAGGCGAGTACATAGGGGAACGCGCAGACAATGCTGAGAGGTACAAATACTAACCAATAGAATCAGTAGTAAAGGCGAGTACATAGGGGAACGCGCAGACTATGCTGAGAGGTACAAATACTAACCAATAGAATCAGTAGTAAAGGCGAGTACATAGGGGAACGCGCAGACAATGCTGTGAGGTACAAATACTAACCAATAGAATCAGTAGTAAAGGCGAGTACATAGGGGAACGTGCAGACAATGCTGAGAGGTACAAATACTAACCAATAGAATCAGTAGTAAAGGCGAGTACATAGGGGAACGCGCAGACAATGCTGATAGGTACAAATACTAACCAATAGAATCAGTAGTAAAGGCGAGTACATAGGGGAACGCGCAGACAATGCTGAGAGGTACAAATACTAACCAATAGAATCAGTAGTAAAGGCGAGTACATAGGGGAACGCGTTGACAATGCTGAGAAGTACAAATACTAACCAATAGAATCAGTAGTAAAGGCGAGTACATAGGGGAACGCGCAGACTATGCTGAGAGGTACAAATACTAACCAATAGAATCAGTAGTAAAGGCGAGTACATAGGGGAACGCGTTGACAATGCTGAGAAGTACAAATACTAACCAATAGAATCAGTAGTAAAGGCGAGTACATAGGGGAACGCGCAGACAATGCTGAGAGGTACAAATACTAACCAATAGAATCAGTAGTAAAGGCGAGTACATAGGGGAACGCGTTGACAATGCTGAGAGGTACAAATACTAACCAATAGAATCAGTAGTAAAGGCGAGTACATAGGGGAACGCGTTGACAATGCTGAGAGGTACAAATACTAACCAATAGAATCAGTAGTAAAGGCGAGTACATAGGGGAACGCGTTGACAATGCTGAGAGGTACAAATACTAACCAATAGAATCAGTAGTAAAGGCGAGTACATAGGGGAACGCGCAGACAATGCTGTGAGGTACAAATACTAACCAATAGAATCAGTAGTAAAGGCGAGTACATAGGGGAACGCGCAGACAATGCTGAGAGGTACAAATACTAACCAATAGAATCAGTAGTAAAGGCGAGTACATAGGGGAACGCGCAGACAATGCTGTGAGGTACAAATACTAACCAATAGAATCAGTAGTAAAGGCGAGTACATAGGGGAACGCGCAGACTATGCTGAGAGGTACAAATACTAACCAATAGAATCAGTAGTAAAGGCGAGTACATAGGGGAACGCGCAGACAATGCTGTGAGGTACAAATACTAACCAATAGAATCAGTAGTAAAGGCGAGTACATAGGGGAACGTGCAGACAATGCTGAGAGGTACAAATACTAACCAATAGAATCAGTAGTAAAGGCGAGTACATAGGGGAACGCGCAGACAATGCTGATAGGTACAAATACTAACCAATAGAATCAGTAGTAAAGGCGAGTACATAGGGGAACGCGCAGACAATGCTGAGAGGTACAAATACTAACCAATAGAATCAGTAGTAAAGGCGAGTACATAGGGGAACGCGTTGACAATGCTGAGAAGTACAAATACTAACCAATAGAATCAGTAGTAAAGGCGAGTACATAGGGGAACGCGCAGACTATGCTGAGAGGTACAAATACTAACCAATAGAATCAGTAGTAAAGGCGAGTACATAGGGGAACGCGTTGACAATGCTGAGAAGTACAAATACTAACCAATAGAATCAGTAGTAAAGGCGAGTACATAGGGGAACGCGCAGACTATGCTGAGAGGTACAAATACTAACCAATAGAATCAGTAGTAAAGGCGAGTACATAGGGGAACGCGCAGACAATGCTGAGAGGTACAAATACTAACCAATAGAATCAGTAGAATATCTCAACCACGGGTTGAATTGTAAGAAGGGTGGTCTAGTGATTCAGCGTCACAACGAGCTCCGCGACGCAGTCGGTGACCTCGCGGCCCTGGCATTCGGACCGCGGAACGTTATGCTCGAGCCAGTGGTCCGCGAGCAGCACGAGGATGGCGACGGGGCTGGTCTGCGATGCGATGTCGGCATTAGGGGAGCGTTCAGTACCCAGACACAGGCGTTGATTGACATACGTACAATTAACCTTGACGCCGTGTCTTATGCTGGGCGCTCCGTGAGGTCGGTATTGGAGTCGGCGGAAGAGGAGAAGAAACGCTTATATACAGCCGCAGTTTCCGCCCGCCGAGGTGATTTCTCCCCTTTCGTCGCCTCATGCGACGGCATACTGGCACCGCAGGCCAATAAGCTGTTGCGAATCATCGCAGACCGCCTACACACCAACTGGGGGAAACCATACAGTTCGGTAATGGGGTGGGTGCGCGCACGCATATCGTTCGCGATAATCCGCGGCACTTCCCATTGCCTGCGAGGGTCGCGGGTGAGATGGCGAAGTGGTTTGGGGCTTGAGGACGGCGCCGGGATACCAGGGGGCTTTGCTTAGAGTGTTTGATCGATTATGCGGGGACTGGTATGGTATATTACATAATTATTGCTCATTGTAACTGAGTAATGGAGTTGTTACCATCTGTACTGCATGCAATATGCTATTGATCATTTAGTGCGTTTTTGCGAAAATATATTACCATTAATTTAAACAATATAATTTTCGGCTAATTGTTTTTCATAGAATCAGTAGTAAAGGCGAGTACATAGGGGAACGCGCAGACAATGCTGAGAGGTACAAATACTAACCAATAGAATCAGTAGTAAAGGCGAGTACATAGGGGAACGCGCAGACTATGCTGAGAGGTACAAATACTAACCAATAGAATCAGTAGTAAAGGCGAGTACATAGGGGAACGAGCAGACTATGCTGAGAGGTACAAATACTAACCAATAGAATCAGTAGTAAAGGCGAGTACATAGGGGAACGCGCAGACAATGCTGAGAGGTACAAATACTAACCAATAGAATCAGTAGTAAAGGCGAGTACATAGGGGAACGCGCAGACAATGCTGAGAGGTACAAATACTAACCAATAGAATCAGTAGTAAAGGCGAGTACATAGGGGAACGCGCAGACAATGCTGAGAGGTACAAATACTAACCAATAGAATCAGTAGTAAAGGCGAGTACATAGGGGAACGCACAGACAATGCTGAGAGCTACAAATACTAACCAATAGAATCAGTAGTAAAGGCGAGTACATAGGGGAACGCGCAGACAATGCTGAGAGGTACAAATACTAACCAATAGAATCAGTAGTAAAGGCGAGTACATAGGGGAACGCGCAGACAATGCTGAGAGGTACAAATACTAACCAATAGAATCAGTAGTAAAGGCGAGTACATAGGGGAACGCGCAGACTATGCTGAGAGGTACAAATACTAACCAATAGAATCAGTAGTAAAGGCGAGTACATAGGGGAACGAGCAGACTATGTTGAGAGGTACAAATACTAACCAATAGAATCAGTAGTAAAGGCGAGTACATAGGGGAACGCGCAGACAATGCTGAGAGGTACAAATACTAACCAATAGAATCAGTAGTAAAGGCGAGTACATAGGGGAACGCGCAGACAATGCTGAGAGGTACAAATACTAACCAATAGAATCAGTAGTAAAGGCGAGTACATAGGGGAACGCGCAGACAATGCTGAGAGGTAGAAATACTAACCAATAGAATCAGTAGTAAAGGCGAGTACATAGGGGAACGCGCAGACAATGCTGAGAGGTACAAATACTAACCAATAGAATCAGTAGTAAAGGCGAGTACATAGGGGAACGTGCAGACAATGCTGAGAGGTACAAATACTAACCAATAGAATCAGTAGTAAAGGCGAGTACATAGGGGAACGCGTTGACAATGCTGAGAGGTACAAATACTAACCAATAGAATCAGTAGTAAAGGCGAGTACATAGGGGAACGCGTTGACAATTCTGAGAGGTAGAAATACTAACCAATAGAATCAGTAGTAAAGGCGAGTACATAGGGGAACGCGCAGACTATGCTGAGAGGTACAAATACTAACCAATAGAATCAGTAGTAAAGGCGAGTACATAGGGGAACGCGTTGACAATTCTGAGAGGTAGAAATACTAACCAATAGAATCAGTAGTAAAGGCGAGTACATAGGGGAACGCGCAGACAATGCTGAGAGGTACAAATACTAACCAATAGAATCAGTAGTAAAGGCGAGTACATAGGGGAACGCGCAGACAATGCTGTGAGGTACAAATACTAACCAATAGAATCAGTAGTAAAGGCGAGTACATAGGGGAACGTGCAGACAATGCTGAGAGGTACAAATACTAACCAATAGAATCAGTAGTAAAGGCGAGTACATAGGGGAACGCGCAGACTATGCTGAGAGGTACAAATACTAACCAATAGAATCAGTAGTAAAGGCGAGTACATAGGGGAACGTGCAGACAATGCTGAGAGGTACAAATACTAACCAATAGAATCAGTAGTAAAGGCGAGTACATAGGGGAACGCGCAGACAATGCTGATAGGTACAAATACTAACCAATAGAATCAGTAGTAAAGGCGAGTACATAGGGGAACGCGCAGACAATGCTGAGAGGTACAAATACTAACCAATAGAATCAGTAGTAAAGGCGAGTACATAGGGGAACGCGTTGACAATGCTGAGAAGTACAAATACTAACCAATAGAATCAGTAGTAAAGGCGAGTACATAGGGGAACGCGCAGACTATGCTGAGAGGTACAAATACTAACCAATAGAATCAGTAGTAAAGGCGAGTACATAGGGGAACGCGCAGACAATGCTGTGAGGTACAAATACTAACCAATAGAATCAGTAGTAAAGGCGAGTACATAGGGGAACGCGCAGACTATGCTGAGAGGTACAAATACTAACCAATAGAATCAGTAGTAAAGGCGAGTACATAGGGGAACGCGCAGACAATGCTGTGAGGTACAAATACTAACCAATAGAATCAGTAGTAAAGGCGAGTACATAGGGGAACGTGCAGACAATGCTGAGAGGTACAAATACTAACCAATAGAATCAGTAGTAAAGGCGAGTACATAGGGGAACGCGCAGACAATGCTGAAAGGTACAAATACTAACCAATAGAATCAGTAGTAAAGGCGAGTACATAGGGGAACGCGCAGACAATGCTGAGAGGTACAAATACTAACCAATAGAATCAGTAGTAAAGGCGAGTACATAGGGGAACGCGCAGACAATGCTGAGAGGTACAAATACTAACCAATAGAATCAGTAGTAAAGGCGAGTACATAGGGGAACGCGCAGACAATGCTGAGAGGTACAAATACTAACCAATAGAATCAGTAGTAAAGGCGAGTACATAGGGGAACGCGTTGACAATGCTGAGAGGTACAAATACTAACCAATAGAATCAGTAGTAAAGGCGAGTACATAGGGGAACGCGCAGACAATGCTGTGAGGTACAAATACTAACCAATAGAATCAGTAGTAAAGGCGAGTACATAGGGGAACGCGCAGACAATGCTGAGAGGTACAAATACTAACCAATAGAATCAGTAGTAAAGGCGAGTACATAGGGGAACGCGCAGACAATGCTGAGAGGTACAAATACTAACCAATAGAATCAGTAGTAAAGGCGAGTACATAGGGGAACGCGCAGACAATGCTGAGAGGTACAAATACTAACCAATAGAATCAGTAGTAAAGGCGAGTACATAGGGGAGTGGGCAGACAATGCTGAGAGCTACAAATACTAACCAATAGAATCAGTAGTAAAGGCGAGTACATAGGGGAACGCGCAGACAATGCTGAGAGGTACAAATACTAACCAATAGAATCAGTAGTAAAGGCGAGTACATAGGGGAGTGGGCAGACAATGCTGAGAGGTACAAATACTAACCAATAGAATCAGTAGTAAAGGCGAGTACATAGGGGAGTGGGCAGACAATGCTGAGAGGTACAAATACTAACCAATAGAATCAGTAGTAAAGGCGAGTACATAGGGGAACGCGCAGACAATGCTGAGAGGTACAAATACTAACCAATAGAATCAGTAGTAAAGGCGAGTACATAGGGGAACGCGCAGACAATGCTGAGAGGTACAAATACTAACCAATAGAATCAGTAGTAAAGGCGAGTACATAGGGGAACGCGCAGACAATGCTGAGAGGTAGAAATACTAACCAATAGAATCAGTAGTAAAGGCGAGTACATAGGGGAACGCGTTGACAATGCTGAGAGGTAGAAATACTAACCAATAGAATCAGTAGTAAAGGCGAGTACATAGGGGAACGCGCAGACAATGCTGAGAGGTTCAAATACTAACCAATAGAATCAGTAGTAAAGGCGAGTACATAGGGGAGTGGGCAGACAATGCTGAGAGGTACAAATACTAACCAATAGAATCAGTAGTAAAGGCGAGTACATAGGGGAACGCGTTGACAATGCTGAGAGGTAGAAATACTAACCAATAGAATCAGTAGTAAAGGCGAGTACATAGGGGAACGCGCAGACAATGCTGAGAGGTTCAAATACTAACCAATAGAATCAGTAGTAAAGGCGAGTACATAGGGGAACGCGCAGACAATGCTGAGAGGTACAAATACTAACCAATAGAATCAGTAGTAAAGGCGAGTACATAGGGGAACGCGCAGACAATGCTGAGAGGTACAAATACTAACCAATAGAATCAGTAGTAAAGGCGAGTACATAGGGGAACGCGCAGACAATGCTGAGAGGTACAAATACTAACCAATAGAATCAGTAGTAAAGGCGAGTACATAGGGGAACGCGCAGACAATGCTGAGAGGTACAAATACTAACCAATAGAATCAGTAGTAAAGGCGAGTACATAGGGGAACGCGCAGACAATGCTGAGAGGTACAAATACTAACCAATAGAATCAGTAGTAAAGGCGAGTACATAGGGGAACGCGCAGACAATGCTGAGAGGTACAAATACTAACCAATAGAATCAGTAGTAAAGGCGAGTACATAGGGGAACGCGCAGACAATGCTGAGAGGTACAAATACTAACCAATAGAATCAGTAGTAAAGGCGAGTACATAGGGGAACGCGCAGACAATGCTGAGAGGTACAAATACTAACCAATAGAATCAGTAGTAAAGGCGAGTACATAGGGGAACGCGCAGACAATGCTGAGAGGTACAAATACTAACCAATAGAATCAGTAGTAAAGGCGAGTACATAGGGGAACGCGCAGACAATGCTGAGAGGTACAAATACTAACCAATAGAATCAGTAGTAAAGGCGAGTACATAGGGGAACGCGCAGACAATGCTGAGAGGTACAAATACTAACCAATAGAATCAGTAGTAAAGGCGAGTACATAGGGGAACGCGCAGACAATGCTGAGAGGTACAAATACTAACCAATAGAATCAGTAGTAAAGGCGAGTACATAGGGGAACGCGCAGACAATGCTGAGAGGTACAAATACTAACCAATAGAATCAGTAGTAAAGGCGAGTACATAGGGGAACGCGCAGACAATGCTGAGAGGTACAAATACTAACCAATAGAATCAGTAGTAAAGGCGAGTACATAGGGGAACGCGCAGACAATGCTGAGAGGTACAAATACTAACCAATAGAATCAGTAGTAAAGGCGAGTACATAGGGGAACGCGCAGACAATGCTGAGAGGTACAAATACTAACCAATAGAATCAGTAGTAAAGGCGAGTACATAGGGGAACGCGCAGACAATGCTGAGAGGTACAAATACTAACCAATAGAATCAGTAGTAAAGGCGAGTACATAGGGGAACGCGCAGACAATGCTGAGAGGTACAAATACTAACCAATAGAATCAGTAGTAAAGGCGAGTACATAGGGGAACGCGCAGACAATGCTGAGAGGTACAAATACTAACCAATAGAATCAGTAGTAAAGGCGAGTACATAGGGGAACGCGCAGACAATGCTGAGAGGTACAAATACTAACCAATAGAATCAGTAGTAAAGGCGAGTACATAGGGGAACGCGCAGACAATGCTGAGAGGTACAAATACTAACCAATAGAATCAGTAGTAAAGGCGAGTACATAGGGGAACGCGCAGACAATGCTGAGAGGTACAAATACTAACCAATAGAATCAGTAGTAAAGGCGAGTACATAGGGGAACGCGCAGACAATGCTGAGAGGTACAAATACTAACCAATAGAATCAGTAGTAAAGGCGAGTACATAGGGGAACGCGCAGACAATGCTGAGAGGTACAAATACTAACCAATAGAATCAGTAGTAAAGGCGAGTACATAGGGGAACGCGCAGACAATGCTGAGAGGTACAAATACTAACCAATAGAATCAGTAGTAAAGGCGAGTACATAGGGGAACGCGCAGACAATGCTGAGAGGTACAAATACTAACCAATAGAATCAGTAGTAAAGGCGAGTACATAGGGGAACGCGCAGACAATGCTGAGAGGTACAAATACTAACCAATAGAATCAGTAGTAAAGGCGAGTACATAGGGGAACGCGCAGACAATGCTGAGAGGTACAAATACTAACCAATAGAATCAGTAGTAAAGGCGAGTACATAGGGGAACGCGCAGACAATGCTGAGAGGTACAAATACTAACCAATAGAATCAGTAGTAAAGGCGAGTACATAGGGGAACGCGCAGACAATGCTGAGAGGTACAAATACTAACCAATAGAATCAGTAGTAAAGGCGAGTACATAGGGGAACGCGCAGACAATGCTGAGAGGTACAAATACTAACCAATAGAATCAGTAGTAAAGGCGAGTACATAGGGGAACGCGCAGACAATGCTGAGAGGTACAAATACTAACCAATAGAATCAGTAGTAAAGGCGAGTACATAGGGGAACGCGCAGACAATGCTGAGAGGTACAAATACTAACCAATAGAATCAGTAGTAAAGGCGAGTACATAGGGGAACGCGCAGACAATGCTGAGAGGTACAAATACTAACCAATAGAATCAGTAGTAAAGGCGAGTACATAGGGGAACGCGCAGACAATGCTGAGAGGTACAAATACTAACCAATAGAATCAGTAGTAAAGGCGAGTACATAGGGGAACGCGCAGACAATGCTGAGAGGTACAAATACTAACCAATAGAATCAGTAGTAAAGGCGAGTACATAGGGGAACGCGCAGACAATGCTGAGAGGTACAAATACTAACCAATAGAATCAGTAGTAAAGGCGAGTACATAGGGGAACGCGCAGACAATGCTGAGAGGTACAAATACTAACCAATAGAATCAGTAGTAAAGGCGAGTACATAGGGGAACGCGCAGACAATGCTGAGAGGTACAAATACTAACCAATAGAATCAGTAGTAAAGGCGAGTACATAGGGGAACGCGCAGACAATGCTGAGAGGTACAAATACTAACCAATAGAATCAGTAGTAAAGGCGAGTACATAGGGGAACGCGCAGACAATGCTGAGAGGTACAAATACTAACCAATAGAATCAGTAGTAAAGGCGAGTACATAGGGGAACGCGCAGACAATGCTGAGAGGTACAAATACTAACCAATAGAATCAGTAGTAAAGGCGAGTACATAGGGGAACGCGCAGACAATGCTGAGAGGTACAAATACTAACCAATAGAATCAGTAGTAAAGGCGAGTACATAGGGGAACGCGCAGACAATGCTGAGAGGTACAAATACTAACCAATAGAATCAGTAGTAAAGGCGAGTACATAGGGGAACGCGCAGACAATGCTGAGAGGTACAAATACTAACCAATAGAATCAGTAGTAAAGGCGAGTACATAGGGGAACGCGCAGACAATGCTGAGAGGTACAAATACTAACCAATAGAATCAGTAGTAAAGGCGAGTACATAGGGGAACGCGCAGACAATGCTGAGAGGTACAAATACTAACCAATAGAATCAGTAGTAAAGGCGAGTACATAGGGGAACGCGCAGACAATGCTGAGAGGTACAAATACTAACCAATAGAATCAGTAGTAAAGGCGAGTACATAGGGGAACGCGCAGACAATGCTGAGAGGTACAAATACTAACCAATAGAATCAGTAGTAAAGGCGAGTACATAGGGGAACGCGCAGACAATGCTGAGAGGTACAAATACTAACCAATAGAATCAGTAGTAAAGGCGAGTACATAGGGGAACGCGCAGACAATGCTGAGAGGTACAAATACTAACCAATAGAATCAGTAGTAAAGGCGAGTACATAGGGGAACGCGCAGACAATGCTGAGAGGTACAAATACTAACCAATAGAATCAGTAGTAAAGGCGAGTACATAGGGGAACGCGCAGACAATGCTGAGAGGTACAAATACTAACCAATAGAATCAGTAGTAAAGGCGAGTACATAGGGGAACGCGCAGACAATGCTGAGAGGTACAAATACTAACCAATAGAATCAGTAGTAAAGGCGAGTACATAGGGGAACGCGCAGACAATGCTGAGAGGTACAAATACTAACCAATAGAATCAGTAGTAAAGGCGAGTACATAGGGGAACGCGCAGACAATGCTGAGAGGTACAAATACTAACCAATAGAATCAGTAGTAAAGGCGAGTACATAGGGGAACGCGCAGACAATGCTGAGAGGTACAAATACTAACCAATAGAATCAGTAGTAAAGGCGAGTACATAGGGGAACGCGCAGACAATGCTGAGAGGTACAAATACTAACCAATAGAATCAGTAGTAAAGGCGAGTACATAGGGGAACGCGCAGACAATGCTGAGAGGTACAAATACTAACCAATAGAATCAGTAGTAAAGGCGAGTACATAGGGGAACGCGCAGACAATGCTGAGAGGTACAAATACTAACCAATAGAATCAGTAGTAAAGGCGAGTACATAGGGGAACGCGCAGACAATGCTGAGAGGTACAAATACTAACCAATAGAATCAGTAGTAAAGGCGAGTACATAGGGGAACGCGCAGACAATGCTGAGAGGTACAAATACTAACCAATAGAATCAGTAGTAAAGGCGAGTACATAGGGGAACGCGCAGACAATGCTGAGAGGTACAAATACTAACCAATAGAATCAGTAGTAAAGGCGAGTACATAGGGGAACGCGCAGACAATGCTGAGAGGTACAAATACTAACCAATAGAATCAGTAGTAAAGGCGAGTACATAGGGGAACGCGCAGACAATGCTGAGAGGTACAAATACTAACCAATAGAATCAGTAGTAAAGGCGAGTACATAGGGGAACGCGCAGACAATGCTGAGAGGTACAAATACTAACCAATAGAATCAGTAGTAAAGGCGAGTACATAGGGGAACGCGCAGACAATGCTGAGAGGTACAAATACTAACCAATAGAATCAGTAGTAAAGGCGAGTACATAGGGGAACGCGCAGACAATGCTGAGAGGTACAAATACTAACCAATAGAATCAGTAGTAAAGGCGAGTACATAGGGGAACGCGCAGACAATGCTGAGAGGTACAAATACTAACCAATAGAATCAGTAGTAAAGGCGAGTACATAGGGGAACGCGCAGACAATGCTGAGAGGTACAAATACTAACCAATAGAATCAGTAGTAAAGGCGAGTACATAGGGGAACGCGCAGACAATGCTGAGAGGTACAAATACTAACCAATAGAATCAGTAGTAAAGGCGAGTACATAGGGGAACGCGCAGACAATGCTGAGAGGTACAAATACTAACCAATAGAATCAGTAGTAAAGGCGAGTACATAGGGGAACGCGCAGACAATGCTGAGAGGTACAAATACTAACCAATAGAATCAGTAGTAAAGGCGAGTACATAGGGGAACGCGCAGACAATGCTGAGAGGTACAAATACTAACCAATAGAATCAGTAGTAAAGGCGAGTACATAGGGGAACGCGCAGACAATGCTGAGAGGTACAAATACTAACCAATAGAATCAGTAGTAAAGGCGAGTACATAGGGGAACGCGCAGACAATGCTGAGAGGTACAAATACTAACCAATAGAATCAGTAGTAAAGGCGAGTACATAGGGGAACGCGCAGACAATGCTGAGAGGTACAAATACTAACCAATAGAATCAGTAGTAAAGGCGAGTACATAGGGGAACGCGCAGACAATGCTGAGAGGTACAAATACTAACCAATAGAATCAGTAGTAAAGGCGAGTACATAGGGGAACGCGTAGACAATGCTGAGAGGTACAAATACTAACCAATAGAATCAGTAGTAAAGGCGAGTACATAGGGGAACGCGCAGACAATGCTGAGAGGTACAAATACTAACCAATAGAATCAGTAGTAAAGGCGAGTACATAGGGGAACGCGCAGACAATGCTGAGAGGTACAAATACTAACCAATAGAATCAGTAGTAAAGGCGAGTACATAGGGGAACGCGCAGACAATGCTGAGAGGTACAAATACTAACCAATAGAATCAGTAGCAAAGGCGAGTACATAGGGGAACGCGCAGACAATGCTGAGAGGTACAAATACTAACCAATAGAATCAGTAGTAAAGGCGAGTACATAGGGGAACGCGCAGACAATGCTGAGAGGTACAAATACTAACCAATAGAATCAGTAGTAAAGGCGAGTACATAGGGGAACGCGCAGACAATGCTGAGAGGTACAAATACTAACCAATAGAATCAGTAGTAAAGGCGAGTACATAGGGGAACGCGCAGACAATGCTGAGAGGTACAAATACTAACCAATAGAATCAGTAGTAAAGGCGAGTACATAGGGGAACGCGCAGACAATGCTGAGAGGTACAAATACTAACCAATAGAATCAGTAGTAAAGGCGAGTACATAGGGGAACGCGCAGACAATGCTGAGAGGTACAAATACTAACCAATAGAATCAGTAGTAAAGGCGAGTACATAGGGGAACGCGCAGACAATGCTGAGAGGTACAAATACTAACCAATAGAATCAGTAGTAAAGGCGAGTACATAGGGGAACGCGCAGACAATGCTGAGAGGTACAAATACTAACCAATAGAATCAGTAGTAAAGGCGAGTACATAGGGGAACGCGCAGACAATGCTGAGAGGTACAAATACTAACCAATAGAATCAGTAGTAAAGGCGAGTACATAGGGGAACGCGCAGACAATGCTGAGAGGTACAAATACTAACCAATAGAATCAGTAGTAAAGGCGAGTACATAGGGGAACGCGCAGACAATGCTGAGAGGTACAAATACTAACCAATAGAATCAGTAGTAAAGGCGAGTACATAGGGGAACGCGCAGACAATGCTGAGAGGTACAAATACTAACCAATAGAATCAGTAGTAAAGGCGAGTACATAGGGGAACGCGCAGACAATGCTGAGAGGTACAAATACTAACCAATAGAATCAGTAGTAAAGGCGAGTACATAGGGGAACGCGCAGACAATGCTGAGAGGTACAAATACTAACCAATAGAATCAGTAGTAAAGGCGAGTACATAGGGGAACGCGCAGACAATGCTGAGAGGTACAAATACTAACCAATAGAATCAGTAGTAAAGGCGAGTACATAGGGGAACGCGCAGACAATGCTGAGAGGTACAAATACTAACCAATAGAATCAGTAGTAAAGGCGAGTACATAGGGGAACGCGCAGACAATGCTGAGAGGTACAAATACTAACCAATAGAATCAGTAGTAAAGGCGAGTACATAGGGGAACGCGCAGACAATGCTGAGAGGTACAAATACTAACCAATAGAATCAGTAGTAAAGGCGAGTACATAGGGGAACGCGCAGACAATGCTGAGAGGTACAAATACTAACCAATAGAATCAGTAGTAAAGGCGAGTACATAGGGGAACGCGCAGACAATGCTGAGAGGTACAAATACTAACCAATAGAATCAGTAGTAAAGGCGAGTACATAGGGGAACGCGCAGACAATGCTGAGAGGTACAAATACTAACCAATAGAATCAGTAGTAAAGGCGAGTACATAGGGGAACGCGCAGACAATGCTGAGAGGTACAAATACTAACCAATAGAATCAGTAGTAAAGGCGAGTACATAGGGGAACGCGCAGACAATGCTGAGAGGTACAAATACTAACCAATAGAATCAGTAGTAAAGGCGAGTACATAGGGGAACGCGCAGACAATGCTGAGAGGTACAAATACTAACCAATAGAATCAGTAGTAAAGGCGAGTACATAGGGGAACGCGCAGACAATGCTGAGAGGTACAAATACTAACCAATAGAATCAGTAGTAAAGGCGAGTACATAGGGGAACGCGCAGACAATGCTGAGAGGTACAAATACTAACCAATAGAATCAGTAGTAAAGGCGAGTACATAGGGGAACGCGCAGACAATGCTGAGAGGTACAAATACTAACCAATAGAATCAGTAGTAAAGGCGAGTACATAGGGGAACGCGCAGACAATGCTGAGAGGTACAAATACTAACCAATAGAATCAGTAGTAAAGGCGAGTACATAGGGGAACGCGCAGACAATGCTGAGAGGTACAAATACTAACCAATAGAATCAGTAGTAAAGGCGAGTACATAGGGGAACGCGTTGACAATGCTGAGAGGTACAAATACTAACCAATAGAATCAGTAGTAAAGGCGAGTACATAGGGGAACGCGCAGACAATGCTGAGAGGTACAAATACTAACCAATAGAATCAGTAGTAAAGGCGAGTACATAGGGGAACGCGCAGACAATGCTGAGAGGTACAAATACTAACCAATAGAATCAGTAGTAAAGGCGAGTACATAGGGGAACGCGCAGACAATGCTGAGAGGTACAAATACTAACCAATAGAATCAGTAGTAAAGGCGAGTACATAGGGGAACGCGTAGACAATGCTGAGAGGTACAAATACTAACCAATAGAATCAGTAGTAAAGGCGAGTACACAGGGGAACGCGCAGACAATGCTGAGAGGTACAAATACTAACCAATAGAATCAGTAGTAAAGGCGAGTACATAGGGGAACGCGCAGACAATGCTGAGAGGTACAAATACTAACCAATAGAATCAGTAGTAAAGGCGAGTACATAGGGGAACGCGCAGACAATGCTGAGAGGTACAAATACTAACCAATAGAATCAGTAGTAAAGGCGAGTACATAGGGGAACGCGCAGACAATGCTGAGAGGTACAAATACTAACCAATAGAATCAGTAGTAAAGGCGAGTACATAGGGGAACGCGCAGACAATGCTGAGAGGTACAAATACTAACCAATAGAATCAGTAGTAAAGGCGAGTACATAGGGGAACGCGCAGACAATGCTGAGAGGTACAAATACTAACCAATAGAATCAGTAGTAAAGGCGAGTACATAGGGGAACGCGCAGACAATGCTGAGAGGTACAAATACTAACCAATAGAATCAGTAGTAAAGGCGAGTACATAGGGGAACGCGCAGACAATGCTGAGAGGTACAAATACTAACCAATAGAATCAGTAGTAAAGGCGAGTACATAGGGGAACGCGCAGACAATGCTGAGAGGTACAAATACTAACCAATAGAATCAGTAGTAAAGGCGAGTACATAGGGGAACGCGCAGACAATGCTGAGAGGTACAAATACTAACCAATAGAATCAGTAGTAAAGGCGAGTACATAGGGGAACGCGCAGACAATGCTGAGAGGTACAAATACTAACCAATAGAATCAGTAGTAAAGGCGAGTACATAGGGGAACGCGCAGACAATGCTGAGAGGTACAAATACTAACCAATAGAATCAGTAGTAAAGGCGAGTACATAGGGGAACGCGCAGACAATGCTGAGAGGTACAAATACTAACCAATAGAATCAGTAGTAAAGGCGAGTACATAGGGGAACGCGCAGACAATGCTGAGAGGTACAAATACTAACCAATAGAATCAGTAGTAAAGGCGAGTACATAGGGGAACGCGCAGACAATGCTGAGAGGTACAAATACTAACCAATAGAATCAGTAGTAAAGGCGAGTACATAGGGGAACGCGCAGACAATGCTGAGAGGTACAAATACTAACCAATAGAATCAGTAGTAAAGGCGAGTACATAGGGGAACGCGCAGACAATGCTGAGAGGTACAAATACTAACCAATAGAATCAGTAGTAAAGGCGAGTACATAGGGGAACGCGCAGACAATGCTGAGAGGTACAAATACTAACCAATAGAATCAGTAGTAAAGGCGAGTACATAGGGGAACGCGCAGACAATGCTGAGAGGTACAAATACTAACCAATAGAATCAGTAGTAAAGGCGAGTACATAGGGGAACGCGCAGACAATGCTGAGAGGTACAAATACTAACCAATAGAATCAGTAGTAAAGGCGAGTACATAGGGGAACGCGCAGACAATGCTGAGAGGTACAAATACTAACCAATAGAATCAGTAGTAAAGGCGAGTACATAGGGGAACGCGCAGACAATGCTGAGAGGTACAAATACTAACCAATAGAATCAGTAGTAAAGGCGAGTACATAGGGGAACGCGCAGACAATGCTGAGAGGTACAAATACTAACCAATAGAATCAGTAGTAAAGGCGAGTACATAGGGGAACGCGCAGACAATGCTGAGAGGTACAAATACTAACCAATAGAATCAGTAGTAAAGGCGAGTACATAGGGGAACGCGCAGACAATGCTGAGAGGTACAAATACTAACCAATAGAATCAGTAGTAAAGGCGAGTACATAGGGGAACGCGCAGACAATGCTGAGAGGTACAAATACTAACCAATAGAATCAGTAGTAAAGGCGAGTACATAGGGGAACGCGCAGACAATGCTGAGAGGTACAAATACTAACCAATAGAATCAGTAGTAAAGGCGAGTACATAGGGGAACGCGCAGACAATGCTGAGAGGTACAAATACTAACCAATAGAATCAGTAGTAAAGGCGAGTACATAGGGGAACGCGCAGACAATGCTGAGAGGTACAAATACTAACCAATAGAATCAGTAGTAAAGGCGAGTACATAGGGGAACGCGCAGACAATGCTGAGAGGTACAAATACTAACCAATAGAATCAGTAGTAAAGGCGAGTACATAGGGGAACGCGCAGACAATGCTGAGAGGTACAAATACTAACCAATAGAATCAGTAGTAAAGGCGAGTACATAGGGGAACGCGCAGACAATGCTGAGAGGTACAAATACTAACCAATAGAATCAGTAGTAAAGGCGAGTACATAGGGGAACGCGCAGACAATGCTGAGAGGTACAAATACTAACCAATAGAATCAGTAGTAAAGGCGAGTACATAGGGGAACGCGCAGACAATGCTGAGAGGTACAAATACTAACCAATAGAATCAGTAGTAAAGGCGAGTACATAGGGGAACGCGCAGACAATGCTGAGAGGTACAAATACTAACCAATAGAATCAGTAGTAAAGGCGAGTACATAGGGGAACGCGCAGACAATGCTGAGAGGTACAAATACTAACCAATAGAATCAGTAGTAAAGGCGAGTACATAGGGGAACGCGCAGACAATGCTGAGAGGTACAAATACTAACCAATAGAATCAGTAGTAAAGGCGAGTACATAGGGGAACGCGCAGACAATGCTGAGAGGTACAAATACTAACCAATAGAATCAGTAGTAAAGGCGAGTACATAGGGGAACGCGCAGACAATGCTGAGAGGTACAAATACTAACCAATAGAATCAGTAGTAAAGGCGAGTACATAGGGGAACGCGCAGACAATGCTGAGAGGTACAAATACTAACCAATAGAATCAGTAGTAAAGGCGAGTACATAGGGGAACGCGCAGACAATGCTGAGAGGTACAAATACTAACCAATAGAATCAGTAGTAAAGGCGAGTACATAGGGGAACGCGCAGACAATGCTGAGAGGTACAAATACTAACCAATAGAATCAGTAGTAAAGGCGAGTACATAGGGGAACGCGCAGACAATGCTGAGAGGTACAAATACTAACCAATAGAATCAGTAGTAAAGGCGAGTACATAGGGGAACGCGCAGACAATGCTGAGAGGTACAAATACTAACCAATAGAATCAGTAGTAAAGGCGAGTACATAGGGGAACGCGCAGACAATGCTGAGAGGTACAAATACTAACCAATAGAATCAGTAGTAAAGGCGAGTACATAGGGGAACGCGCAGACAATGCTGAGAGGTACAAATACTAACCAATAGAATCAGTAGTAAAGGCGAGTACATAGGGGAACGCGCAGACAATGCTGAGAGGTACAAATACTAACCAATAGAATCAGTAGTAAAGGCGAGTACATAGGGGAACGCGCAGACAATGCTGAGAGGTACAAATACTAACCAATAGAATCAGTAGTAAAGGCGAGTACATAGGGGAACGCGCAGACAATGCTGAGAGGTACAAATACTAACCAATAGAATCAGTAGTAAAGGCGAGTACATAGGGGAACGCGCAGACAATGCTGAGAGGTACAAATACTAACCAATAGAATCAGTAGTAAAGGCGAGTACATAGGGGAACGCGCAGACAATGCTGAGAGGTACAAATACTAACCAATAGAATCAGTAGTAAAGGCGAGTACATAGGGGAACGCGCAGACAATGCTGAGAGGTACAAATACTAACCAATAGAATCAGTAGTAAAGGCGAGTACATAGGGGAACGCGCAGACAATGCTGAGAGGTACAAATACTAACCAATAGAATCAGTAGTAAAGGCGAGTACATAGGGGAACGCGCAGACAATGCTGAGAGGTACAAATACTAACCAATAGAATCAGTAGTAAAGGCGAGTACATAGGGGAACGCGCAGACAATGCTGAGAGGTACAAATACTAACCAATAGAATCAGTAGTAAAGGCGAGTACATAGGGGAACGCGCAGACAATGCTGAGAGGTACAAATACTAACCAATAGAATCAGTAGTAAAGGCGAGTACATAGGGGAACGCGCAGACAATGCTGAGAGGTACAAATACTAACCAATAGAATCAGTAGTAAAGGCGAGTACATAGGGGAACGCGCAGACAATGCTGAGAGGTACAAATACTAACCAATAGAATCAGTAGTAAAGGCGAGTACATAGGGGAACGCGCAGACAATGCTGAGAGGTACAAATACTAACCAATAGAATCAGTAGTAAAGGCGAGTACATAGGGGAACGCGCAGACAATGCTGAGAGGTACAAATACTAACCAATAGAATCAGTAGTAAAGGCGAGTACATAGGGGAACGCGCAGACAATGCTGAGAGGTACAAATACTAACCAATAGAATCAGTAGTAAAGGCGAGTACATAGGGGAACGCGCAGACAATGCTGAGAGGTACAAATACTAACCAATAGAATCAGTAGTAAAGGCGAGTACATAGGGGAACGCGCAGACAATGCTGAGAGGTACAAATACTAACCAATAGAATCAGTAGTAAAGGCGAGTACATAGGGGAACGCGCAGACAATGCTGAGAGGTACAAATACTAACCAATAGAATCAGTAGTAAAGGCGAGTACATAGGGGAACGCGCAGACAATGCTGAGAGGTACAAATACTAACCAATAGAATCAGTAGTAAAGGCGAGTACATAGGGGAACGCGCAGACAATGCTGAGAGGTACAAATACTAACCAATAGAATCAGTAGTAAAGGCGAGTACATAGGGGAACGCGCAGACAATGCTGAGAGGTACAAATACTAACCAATAGAATCAGTAGTAAAGGCGAGTACATAGGGGAACGCGCAGACAATGCTGAGAGGTACAAATACTAACCAATAGAATCAGTAGTAAAGGCGAGTACATAGGGGAACGCGCAGACAATGCTGAGAGGTACAAATACTAACCAATAGAATCAGTAGTAAAGGCGAGTACATAGGGGAACGCGCAGACAATGCTGAGAGGTACAAATACTAACCAATAGAATCAGTAGTAAAGGCGAGTACATAGGGGAACGCGCAGACAATGCTGAGAGGTACAAATACTAACCAATAGAATCAGTAGTAAAGGCGAGTACATAGGGGAACGCGCAGACAATGCTGAGAGGTACAAATACTAACCAATAGAATCAGTAGTAAAGGCGAGTACATAGGGGAACGCGCAGACAATGCTGAGAGGTACAAATACTAACCAATAGAATCAGTAGTAAAGGCGAGTACACAGGGGAACGCGCAGACAATGCTGAAAGGTACAAATACTAACCAATAGAATCAGTAGTAAAGGCGAGTACATAGGGGAACGCGCAGACAATGCTGAGAGGTACAAATACTAACCAATAGAATCAGTAGTAAAGGCGAGTACATAGGGGAACGCGCAGACAATGCTGAGAGGTACAAATACTAACCAATAGAATCAGTAGTAAAGGCGAGTACATAGGGGAACGCGCAGACAATGCTGAGAGGTACAAATACTAACCAATAGAATCAGTAGTAAAGGCGAGTACATAGGGGAACGCGCTGACAATGCTGAGAGGTACAAATACTAACCAATAGAATCAGTAGTAAAGGCGAGTACACAGGGGAACGCGCAGACAATGCTGAGAGGTACAAATACTAACCAATAGAATCAGTAGTAAAGGCGAGTACATAGGGGAACGCGCAGACAATGCTGAGAGGTACAAATACTAACCAATAGAATCAGTAGTAAAGGCGAGTACATAGGGGAACGCGCTGACAATGCTGAGAGGTACAAATACTAACCAATAGAATCAGTAGTAAAGGCGAGTACACAGGGGAACGCGCAGACAATGCTGAAAGGTACAAATACTAACCAATAGAATCAGTAGTAAAGGCGAGTACATAGGGGAACGCGCAGACAATGCTGAGAGGTACAAATACTAACCAATAGAATCAGTAGTAAAGGCGAGTACATAGGGGAACGCGCAGACAATGCTGAGAGGTACAAATACTAACCAATAGAATCAGTAGTAAAGGCGAGTACATAGGGGAACGCGTTGACAATGCTGAGAGGTACAAATACTAACCAATAGAATCAGTAGTAAAGGCGAGTACACAGGGGAACGCGCAGACAATGCTGAAAGGTACAAATACTAACCAATAGAATCAGTAGTAAAGGCGAGTACATAGGGGAACGCGCAGACAATGCTGAGAGGTACAAATACTAACCAATAGAATCAGTAGTAAAGGCGAGTACATAGGGGAACGCGCAGACAATGCTGAGAGGTACAAATACTAACCAATAGAATCAGTAGTAAAGGCGAGTACATAGGGGAACGCGCAGACAATGCTGAGAGGTACAAATACTAACCAATAGAATCAGTAGTAAAGGCGAGTACACAGGGGAACGCGCAGACAATGCTGAGAGGTACAAATACTAACCAATAGAATCAGTAGTAAAGGCGAGTACATAGGGGAACGCGCAGACAATGCTGAGAGGTACAAATACTAACCAATAGAATCAGTAGTAAAGGCGAGTACATAGGGGAACGCGCAGACAATGCTGAGAGGTACAAATACTAACCAATAGAATCAGTAGTAAAGGCGAGTACATAGGGGAACGCGCAGACAATGCTGAGAGGTACAAATACTAACCAATAGAATCAGTAGTAAAGGCGAGTACATAGGGGAACGCGCAGACAATGCTGAGAGGTACAAATACTAACCAATAGAATCAGTAGTAAAGGCGAGTACATAGGGGAACGCGCAGACAATGCTGAGAGGTACAAATACTAACCAATAGAATCAGTAGTAAAGGCGAGTACATAGGGGAACGCGCAGACAATGCTGAGAGGTACAAATACTAACCAATAGAATCAGTAGTAAAGGCGAGTACATAGGGGAACGCGCAGACAATGCTGAGAGGTACAAATACTAACCAATAGAATCAGTAGTAAAGGCGAGTACATAGGGGAACGCGCAGACAATGCTGAGAGGTACAAATACTAACCAATAGAATCAGTAGTAAAGGCGAGTACATAGGGGAACGCGCAGACAATGCTGAGAGGTACAAATACTAACCAATAGAATCAGTAGTAAAGGCGAGTACATAGGGGAACGCGCAGACAATGCTGAGAGGTACAAATACTAACCAATAGAATCAGTAGTAAAGGCGAGTACATAGGGGAACGCGCAGACAATGCTGAGAGGTACAAATACTAACCAATAGAATCAGTAGTAAAGGCGAGTACATAGGGGAACGCACAGACAATGCTGAGAGGTACAAATACTAACCAATAGAATCAGTAGTAAAGGCGAGTACACAGGGGAACGCGCAGACTATGCTGAGAGGTACAAATACTAACCAATAGAATCAGTAGTAAAGGCGAGTACATAGGGGAACGCGCAGACTATGCTGAGAGGTACAAATACTAACCAATAGAATCAGTAGTAAAGGCGAGTACATAGGGGAACGCGCAGACAATGCTGAGAGGTACAAATACTAACCAATAGAATCAGTAGTAAAGGCGAGTACATAGGGGAACGCGCATACAATGCTGAGAGGTACAAATACTAACCAATAGAATCAGTAGTAAAGGCGAGTACATAGGGGAACGCGCAGACAATGCTGAGAGGTACAAATACTAACCAATAGAATCAGTAGTAAAGGCGAGTACATAGGGGAACGCGCAGACAATGCTGAGAGGTACAAATACTAACCAATAGAATCAGTAGTAAAGGCGAGTACATAGGGGAACGCGTTGACAATGCTGAGAAGTACAAATACTAACCAATAGAATCAGTAGTAAAGGCGAGTACATAGGGGAACGCGTTGACAATGCTGAGAAGTACAAATACTAACCAATAGAATCAGTAGTAAAGGCGAGTACATAGGGGAACGCGCAGACAATGCTGAGAGGTACAAATACTAACCAATAGAATCAGTAGTAAAGGCGAGTACATAGGGGAACGCGCAGACAATGCTGAGAGGTACAAATACTAACCAATAGAATCAGTAGTAAAGGCGAGTACATAGGGGAACGCGCAGACAATGCTGAGAGGTACAAATACTAACCAATAGAATCAGTAGTAAAGGCGAGTACATAGGGGAACGCGTTGACAATGCTGAGAGGTACAAATACTAACCAATAGAATCAGTAGCAAAGGCGAGTACATAGGGGAACGCGCAGACAATGCTGAGAGGTAGAAATACTAACCAATAGAATCAGTAGTAAAGGCGAGTACATAGGGGAACGCGCAGACAATGCTGAGAGGTACAAATACTAACCAATAGAATCAGTAGTAAAGGCGAGTACATAGGGGAACGCGCAGACAACGCTGAGAGGTACAAATACTAACCAATAGAATCAGTAGCAAAGGCGAGTACATAGGGGAACGCGTAGACAATGCTGAGAGGTACAAATACTAACCAATAGAATCAGTAGCAAAGGCGAGTACATAGGGGAACGCGTAGACAATGCTGAGAGGTACAAATACTAACCAATAGAATCAGTAGCAAAGGCGAGTACATAGGGGAACGCGTAGACAATGCTGAGAGGTACAAATACTAACCAATAGAATCAGTAGTAAAGGCGAGTACATAGGGGAACGCGTAGACAATGCTGAGAGGTACAAATACTAACCAATAGAATCAGTAGCAAAGGCGAGTACATAGGGGAACGCGCAGACAATGCTGAGAGGTACAAATACTAACCAATAGAATCAGTAGTAAAGGCGAGTACATAGGGGAACGCGCAGACAATGCTGAGAGGTACAAATACTAACCAATAGAATCAGTAGTAAAGGCGAGTACATAGGGGAACGCGCAGACAATGCTGAGAGGTACAAATACTAACCAATAGAATCAGTAGTAAAGGCGAGTACATAGGGGAACGCGCAGACAATGCTGAGAGGTACAAATACTAACCAATAGAATCAGTAGTAAAGGCGAGTACATAGGGGAACGCGCAGACAATGCTGAGAGGTACAAATACTAACCAATAGAATCAGTAGTAAAGGCGAGTACATAGGGGAACGCGCAGACAATGCTGAGAGGTACAAATACTAACCAATAGAATCAGTAGTAAAGGCGAGTACATAGGGGAACGCGCAGACAATGCTGAGAGGTACAAATACTAACCAATAGAATCAGTAGTAAAGGCGAGTACATAGGGGAACGCGCAGACAATGCTGAGAGGTACAAATACTAACCAATAGAATCAGTAGTAAAGGCGAGTACATAGGGGAACGCGCAGACAATGCTGAGAGGTACAAATACTAACCAATAGAATCAGTAGTAAAGGCGAGTACATAGGGGAACGCGTTGACAATGCTGAGAGGTACAAATACTAACCAATAGAATCAGTAGTAAAGGCGAGTACATAGGGGAACGCGCAGACAATGCTGAGAGGTACAAATACTAACCAATAGAATCAGTAGTAAAGGCGAGTACATAGGGGAACGCGCAGACAATGCTGAGAGGTACAAATACTAACCAATAGAATCAGTAGTAAAGGCGAGTACATAGGGGAACGCGCAGACAATGCTGAGAGGTACAAATACTAACCAATAGAATCAGTAGTAAAGGCGAGTACATAGGGGAACGCGCAGACAATGCTGAGAGGTACAAATACTAACCAATAGAATCAGTAGTAAAGGCGAGTACATAGGGGAACGCGCAGACAATGCTGAGAGGTACAAATACTAACCAATAGAATCAGTAGTAAAGGCGAGTACATAGGGGAACGCGCAGACAATGCTGAGAGGTACAAATACTAACCAATAGAATCAGTAGTAAAGGCGAGTACATAGGGGAACGCGCAGACAACGCTGAGAGGTACAAATACTAACCAATAGAATCAGTAGCAAAGGCGAGTACATAGGGGAACGCGTAGACAATGCTGAGAGGTACAAATACTAACCAATAGAATCAGTAGTAAAGGCGAGTACATAGGGGAACGCGCAGACAATGCTGAGAGGTACAAATACTAACCAATAGAATCAGTAGTAAAGGCGAGTACATAGGGGAACGCGCAGACAATGCTGAGAGGTACAAATACTAACCAATAGAATCAGTAGTAAAGGCGAGTACATAGGGGAACGCGCAGACAATGCTGAGAGGTACAAATACTAACCAATAGAATCAGTAGTAAAGGCGAGTACATAGGGGAACGCGCAGACAATGCTGAGAGGTACAAATACTAACCAATAGAATCAGTAGTAAAGGCGAGTACATAGGGGAACGCGCAGACAATGCTGAGAGGTACAAATACTAACCAATAGAATCAGTAGTAAAGGCGAGTACATAGGGGAACGCGCAGACAATGCTGAGAGGTACAAATACTAACCAATAGAATCAGTAGTAAAGGCGAGTACATAGGGGAACGCGCAGACAATGCTGAGAGGTACAAATACTAACCAATAGAATCAGTAGTAAAGGCGAGTACATAGGGGAACGCGCAGACAATGCTGAGAGGTACAAATACTAACCAATAGAATCAGTAGTAAAGGCGAGTACATAGGGGAACGCGCAGACAATGCTGAGAGGTACAAATACTAACCAATAGAATCAGTAGTAAAGGCGAGTACATAGGGGAACGCGCAGACAATGCTGAGAGGTACAAATACTAACCAATAGAATCAGTAGTAAAGGCGAGTACATAGGGGAACGCGCAGACAATGCTGAGAGGTACAAATACTAACCAATAGAATCAGTAGTAAAGGCGAGTACATAGGGGAACGCGTAGACAATGCTGAGAGGTACAAATACTAACCAATAGAATCAGTAGTAAAGGCGAGTACACAGGGGAACGCGCAGACAATGCTGAGAGGTACAAATACTAACCAATAGAATCAGTAGTAAAGGCGAGTACATAGGGGAACGCGCAGACAATGCTGAGAGCTACAAATACTAACCAATAGAATCAGTAGTAAAGGCGAGTACATAGGGGAACGCGCAGACAATGCTGAGAGCTACAAATACTAACCAATAGAATCAGTAGTAAAGGCGAGTACATAGGGGAACGCGCAGACAATGCTGAGAGGTACAAATACTAACCAATAGAATCAGTAGTAAAGGCGAGTACACAGGGGAACGCGCAGACAATGCTGAGAGGTACAAATACTAACCAATAGAATCAGTAGTAAAGGCGAGTACATAGGGGAACGCGCAGACAATGCTGAGAGGTACAAATACTAACCAATAGAATCAGTAGTAAAGGCGAGTACATAGGGGAACGCGCAGACAATGCTGAGAGGTACAAATACTAACCAATAGAATCAGTAGTAAAGGCGAGTACATAGGGGAACGCGCAGACAATGCTGAGAGGTACAAATACTAACCAATAGAATCAGTAGTAAAGGCGAGTACATAGGGGAACGCGCAGACAATGCTGAGAGGTACAAATACTAACCAATAGAATCAGTAGTAAAGGCGAGTACATAGGGGAACGCGCAGACAATGCTGAGAGGTACAAATACTAACCAATAGAATCAGTAGTAAAGGCGAGTACATAGGGGAACGCGCAGACAATGCTGAGAGGTACAAATACTAACCAATAGAATCAGTAGTAAAGGCGAGTACATAGGGGAACGCGCAGACAATGCTGAGAGGTACAAATACTAACCAATAGAATCAGTAGTAAAGGCGAGTACATAGGGGAACGCGCAGACAATGCTGAGAGGTACAAATACTAACCAATAGAATCAGTAGTAAAGGCGAGTACATAGGGGAACGCGCAGACAATGCTGAGAGGTACAAATACTAACCAATAGAATCAGTAGTAAAGGCGAGTACATAGGGGAACGCGTTGACAATGCTGAGAGGTACAAATACTAACCAATAGAATCAGTAGTAAAGGCGAGTACATAGGGGAACGCGCAGACAATGCTGAGAGGTAGAAATACTAACCAATAGAATCAGTAGTAAAGGCGAGTACATAGGGGAACGCGCAGACAATGCTGAGAGGTACAAATACTAACCAATAGAATCAGTAGTAAAGGCGAGTACATAGGGGAACGCGTTGACAATGCTGAGAGGTACAAATACTAACCAATAGAATCAGTAGTAAAGGCGAGTACATAGGGGAACGCGTAGACTATGCTGAGAGGTACAAATACTAACCAATAGAATCAGTAGTAAAGGCGAGTACATAGGGGAACGCGCAGACAATGCTGAGAGGTACGGCATTCCAGGTGAAATGGAAGTCTGACGCAGAAGCTGAATCAGCATCCCGAACTTTCTTGAACAAAGACACAGCTAAAAATATATAAGAATAGTCATAGACACAGCTAAAAATATATAAAAATAGTCATAGACACAGCTAAAAATATATAAAAATAGTCATAGACACAGCTAAAAATATATAAAAATAGTCATAGACACAGCTAAAAATATATAAAAATAGTCATAGACCCAGCTAAAAATATATAAAAATAGTCATAGACACAGCTAAAAATATATAAAAATAGTCATAGATACAGCTAAAAATATATAAAAAAAGTCATAGATACAGCTAAAAATATATAAAAATAGTCATAGATACAGCTAAAAATATATAAAAATAGTCATAGATACAGCTAAAAATATATAAAAATAGTCATAGACACAGCTAAAAATATATAAAAATAGTCATAGACACAGCTAAAAATATATAAAAATAATCATAGACACAGCTAAAAATATATAAAAATAGTCATAGACACAGCTAAAAATAGTCATACAAACAGCTATAAATATATAAAAATAATCATAGACACAGCTAAAAATATATGAAAATAGTCATAGACACAGCTAAAAATATATAAAAATAGCCATAGACACAGCTAAAAATATATAAAAATAATCATAGACACAGCTAAAAATATATAAAAATAGTCATAGATACAGATAAAAATATATAAAAATAGTCATAGACACAGCTAAAAATATATAAAAATAGTCATAGATACAGCTAAAAATATATAAAAATAGCCATAGACACAGCTAAAAATATATAAGAATAGTCATAGACACAGCTAAAAATATATAAAAATAGTCATAGACACAGCTAAAAATATATAAAAATAATCATAGACACAGCTAAAAATATATAAAAATAGTCATAGATACAGCTAAAAATATATAAAAATAGTCATAGATACAGCTAAAAATATATAAAAATAGTCATAGACACAGCTAAAAATATATAAAAATAGTCATAGACACAGCTAAAAATATATAAAAATAGTCATAGACACAGCTAAAAATATATAAAAATAGTCATAGACACAGCTAAAAATATATAAAAATAGTCATAGACACAGCTAAAAATATATAAAAATAGTCATAGATACAGCTAAAAATATATAAAAATAGTCATAGACACAGCTAAAAATATATAAAAATAGTCATAGACACAGCTAAAAATATATAAAAATAGTCATAGACACAGCTAAAAATATATAAAAATAGTCATAGACACAGCTAAAAATATATAAAAATAGTCATAGACACAGCTAAAAATATATAAAAATAGTCATAGACACAGCTAAAAATATATAAAAATAGTCATAGACACAGCTAAAAATATATAAAAATAGTCATAGACACAGCTAAAAATATATAAAAATAGTCATAGATACAGCTAAAAATATATAAAAATAGCCATAGACACAGCTAAAAATATATAAAAATAGTCATAGACACAGCTAAAAATATATAAAAATAGTCATAGACACAGCTAAAAATATATAAAAATAGTCATAGACACAGCTAAAAATATATAAAAATAGCCATAGACACAGCTAAAAATATATAAAAATAGCCATAGACACAGCTAAAAATATATAAAAATAGTCATAGATACAGCTAAAAATATATAAAAATAGTCATAGATACAGCTAATAATATATAAAAATAGTCATAGATACAGCTAAAAATAGTCATAGACACAGCTAAAAATATATAAAAATAGTCATAGACACAGCTAAAAATATATAAAAATAGTCATAGACACAGCTAAAAATATATAAAAATAGTCATAGACACAGCTAAAAATATATAAAAATAGTAATAGATACAGCTAAAAATATATAAAAATAGTCATACAAACAAAGATATAAACTTACTGTTGTAAGATTTAGATATAAAGATATAATGTAAATTTATATCTAAATCTTAAGGCAGTAAGTTTATGCCTAAATCTTACAACAGTAACTTACTGTTGTAAGATTTAGATATAAACTTATAAACTTACTGTTATAAGAAAGCAACAATTCAGCATCGTCTTCACCATATAGATCTAAAGCGCCGACTAGCGTGCACTTTGAGGAATGTAAATCTAAGAGACGAATTATATCGCCAGTTGTTTCATTAATTAATTCAAATGAGTTCTTATAACCAACGCATATTTGGTTGTCATAGTAACTGTGCCCACCGTCTATTAGAGTGAGTAAGGTAGGTGTATCACTGACTCCTATGTCCTAAAGTAATAAAACAAATTAATGAAATTGAATTATATAATTAATTTTAACTTTTCTCTTCTTAATTATATACATGTTTGGCAATTAAATGAAAAAATTAACAATGGGAGCTTTATTATAAGACACGCAGATCCAAAGTCCCTTAATCCCACATATGCTTATCTCATGAATTTCTCAACGAAATTCATATATTTATTTACAGTTTTGGTATCCATGTAAGACAACCGTACCCTGCGCTTTTGTTATTGGTCATTGATGGATGGGGCGTTTTTAAAGATTTCAAAAGATTAAAGGCTAAAAAATAATGATGACTCAACACGCACCCATTAACTAGTGGGATTCTAGGTTTCTAGGATGGGAGGGGGATGGGTACATTATGGGTGAAAAACCCGCATTGGAACCCCACCACCCATGTTATGGGTGAATAACCCGAATAGGAAACCCCACCACCCACATTATGGGCGAATAACCCGAATTGGAACCCCACCACCCATATTATAGGTGAATAACCCGAATAGGAAACCCCACCACCCAGATTATGGGCGAATAACCTGAATTGGAACCCCACAACCCCCATTATGGATGAATAACCGGAATTGAAACCCCACCAACCACATTATGATTGAATAACCCGAATTGGAACCCCACCACCCACATTATGGGTAAATAACCCGAATAGGAAACCCCACCAACCACATTACGGGCGAATAACCCGAATTGGAACCCCACCACCCACATTATTGGTGAATAACCCGAATAGGAAACCCCACCACCCACATTATGGGCGAATAACTCGAATTGGAAGCCCACCACACACATTATGGGTGAATAACCCGAATTGGAACCCCACCACCCACATTATGGGTGAATATCCCGAATTGGAACCTAGGGTAAATAACCCAAATTGGAACCCCACCAACCACATTATGGGTGCATAACCCGAATTGGAACCCCACTACCCACTTTATGAGTGAATAACACGAATAAGAAACCCCACCACCCACATTATGGGCGAATAACCCGAATTGGATCCCCACCACCCACATTATGGGTGAATATCCCGACTTGGAACCCAGGGCGAATAACCCGAATTGGAACCCCACCACCTACATTGTGGGTGCATAACCCGAATTGGAACCCCACCACCCACTTTATGAGTGAATAACACGAATAAGAAACCCCACCACCCACATTTTGGGCGAATAACCCGAATTGGATCCCCACCACCCACACTATGGGTGAATAACCAGAATTTGATTTTGAACCCAACCACCCACCACATTATGGGTGAAAAACCCGAATTGGAACCCCACCACCCACATTATGGGTGAATAACCCGAATTGGAACCCCACCACCCTAACCCGAATTGGAACCACACGACAAACATTATATATGAATAACCCGAATTAAACCACACCACGCACATATTATGGGCGAATAACCCGAATTGGAACCCCATCAACCACATTATGGGCGAATAACCTGAATTGGAACCCCACCACCCACATTATGGGCGAATAACCTGAATTGGAACCCCACCACCCATATTATAGGTGAATAACCCGAATAGGAAACCCCACCACCCAGATTATGGGCAAATAACCCGAATTGGAACCCCACAACCCACATTATGGATGAATAACCGGAATTGAAACCCCACCAACCACATTATGATTGAATAACCCGAATTGGAACCCCACCACCTACATTATGGGTGAATAACCCGAATAGGAAACCCCACCAACCACATTACGGGCGAAAAACCCGAATTGGAACCCCACCACCCACATTATTGGTGAATAACCCGAATAGGAAACCCCACCACCCACATTATGGGCGAATAACCCGAATTGGAAGCCCACCACACACATTATGGGTGAATAACCCGAATTGGAACCCCACCACCCACATTATGATTGAATAACCCAAATTGGAACCCGACCACCCACATTATGGGTGAATAACCCGAATAGGAAACCCCACCAACCACATTATGGGCGAATAACCCGAATTGGAACCCCACCACCCCCATTATTGGTGAATAACCCGAATAGGAAACCCCACCCCCCACATTATGGGCGAATAACCCGAATTGGAACCCCATTACACACATTATGGGTGAATAACACATTATGGGCGACTAACCCGAATATATTGGAAACCCTCCACTGTATCGAAATCGTCGTAAGGACACCAGGCACTAAACGCAACACTGTGTCTCCAATGCAACACGGACAGTCGTTTACCAAGAGCGACTACCATCCGCATGTGACTTCCGCCGGGGCGGGATATCGCGAAACTATGGCAACCTTTAGCGCGGTCCAGTCTGTGGTCTCTAACGTCGGGTTTACCGCGGCAGGTTATCCGTTCCTTCGTCTCAAAGTCCGACAAACGGAACACGTAGAGGTTACTGTCCTTACCTACACAAAGGGAACACATAGAGGTTACTGTCCTTACCTACACAAAGGGAACACTGTCCTTACCTACACAAAGGGAACACTGTCCTTACCTACACAAAGGGAACACTGTCCTTACCTACACAAAGGGAACACTGTCCTTACCTACACAAAGGGAACACTGTCCTTACCTACACAAAGGGAACACTGTCCTTACCTACACAAAGGGAACACTGTCTTTACCTACACAAAGGGAACACTGTCCTTACCTACACAAAGGGAACACTGTCCTTACCTACACAAAAGGAACACTGTCCTTACCTACACAAAGGGAACACTGTCCTTACCTACACAAAGGGAACACTGTCCTTACCTACACAAAGGGAACACTGTCCTTACCTACACAAAGGGAACACTGTCCTTACCTACACAAAAGGAACACTGTCCTTACCTACACAAAGGGAACACTGTCCTTACCTACACAAAGGGAACACTGTCCTTACCTACACAAAGGGAACACTGTCCTTACCTACACAAAGGGAACACTGTCCTTACCTACACAAAGGGAACACTGTCCTTACCTACACAAAGGGAACAAATAGAGGTTACTGTCCTTACCTACACAAAGGGAACACTGTCCTTACCTACACAAAGGGAACACTGTCCTTACCTACACAAAGGGAACACTATCCTTACCTACACAAAGGGAACACTGTCCTTACCTACACAAAGGGAACACTGTCCTTACCTACACAAAGGGAACACTGTCCTTACCTACACAAAGGGAACACTGTCCTTACCTACACAAAGGGAACACTGTCCTTACCTACACAAAGGTCAGGTCAGGTATTCTAGGTCATTGATCAAGAAAACTTGCCACCTCCATGCAGCATAAAGGAGGTGCCACCTGTAGCTGCATAGACCCTCTTACTAGGGCAAATCTGGTCCTGTAACTAGGACCCCCTTCGTTCTGGGATAAGGACGCCCTTGGTCCTGGATTAAGGACCCATATACTTGGCTGCAGGGGTATATGGCCTGACCAGGCAGATGGTGATCTACCAATGGCTGGTTAGGAGTAGAGTGTTCTCATGTCCACTCTGAGGGCACTTCACTGCGACCTGCACCTGGCAGCAAGGGTACAGGGCATGACCCAGCAGATGAGCTGCAACAGCCAATGGTGGGTCATGTACGCCAGAGTAGATATGGGTGATGGGCCTCATATCTGACTCCATTGCGACACCCACCCTGTGGAATGGCAAACCAGGGTGTGGTATTTGCCCCGAGAGCTGACTCGGCAAAAAAGCACCCCCCAACCCCCACTATGGATTACATTAGCAATGCGGAGGTCCGGCCACTAGAGGCCAGTGGAATTACCGGACACAATCGGCCTCACAGGCGTCAGTTAACTCCTGACCGGCTGCCTGTCTCACCCCCTACTGGAGAGAGAGCAGCCAACAATTCTTTGAGTCCCTTTCCTGATGACCTTTCTGGCCCAAACCCTGGGTCACCAGGGAGGTCAGATTGTGATGGGGAGATGGATTCAGGAGTTGGAGGCTACTCTCATGTTCCACCCCGACCAACAAAGCCATTGGTGAATCTGAGGCAAGTCACTAGACTAGCCTCAGTAAACACCCTAACACTCGGGTCCCCAATGCGACAAGGTGAGCTGACTGCCTTGGCAGATAAGCTTTCTCTTAGCGCAGTGGGTGTTCAAGAGCACCGAATGCAGACTGGACAGACTGATGAGGTTCTGATTAAGGACATGGGGGGCGGTTGGCGACTCGCCCTCGCGTCAGCAGATGATAGTAGCAATGGTGGAATTGGTCTATTGATGAATCCAACTGCACATGCAGCATTGGACAAAATAGACCAAATCTCTAACCGCATCATCCGTTGCCACTTCTCATGTTCTGGAAGACTGGCTAAGAAGTTTCCCAAGGTGGTTCTGATTGTGTGCTACTCTCCAACTAGTGTTGCCCCTGTAGAGGAGGTGGAAAATTTCTACCACAATCTACAAGCAGCAACTGATGGTGTGGATCAGCATGCATTCTTAACATTCCTGGGAGACTTTAATGCAAGTCTGCATCAATCACCTACATCGCCCTGGGTCTATAGCAATAGTGTTAACCGAAATTCTGTCCATCTTCAGGATTTTATCTCTGGAAATGGATTGTTTTCGGCTGGAACCCAGTTCAAGAAGCGAACTGGAAAGCTATGGACTCATAGTGGACCCAGTGGTCACAAGTCCCAGATAGACCATATTCTGTTTCGTAGGAAATACAGGAGCTCTATACAAGACTGTAATGCATTTACACTTCGACCCTTCTCCAGTGATCACCGCCTTATTGTGGCCAAGGTAAGACTTAGTCTGCGTGCTAGCAGAACAACGAAATCTGCCTTGCCACGGCATGACTGGTCCTCTCTGTTGCAACAGCCAAGTGTGAGATCCAGCTTCACACTACAGCTGAGCAACAGGTATGAGGCTCTTGCCTCTGAGGCGGCAGATCACTGTGAGGGCTATACTGCCTTTACAGAAGCAGTTAAGTTAGCAGCTGCAGAAACAGTTCCTGTATACCCTCGAAACAGGAAAAGGGCCCCCTGGACTGACAACAAAATTCAGAAGTGCCGAAATGACCTTCATAAGGCGCAGAAAGAGTCCCGACTCAAACAGACTACAGCGGCCAAGAATGCAGTAAAAGCTGCATCTAGGTCCCTGAACAGGCAGTACTCTGTTAATCTACAGGAGCTAATAAACCAACAGGTTGATGCCATCAATGATGCTGAAGACAGCAGGCAATCATCCCAGGCATGGAAATCGATCAATCTGCTTACTGGGCGGAAAAGCCAACCAACCACCAAGGTTAAGGCTGAATCACCAGCCGATCGCCTCAATGGTTGGAAAGCCCACTTTGAAAAGCTCCTCAATAATGACAGGGTATTGCCTGATAACTTTATAGAAGTAAAAGTGTCTGAGTCTGTACTCCCAGATATTCCCATTGGCGATATCTCCTTTGCAGAAGTGAAGGCTGCTGCAAAGAGCATTAAGACCAATCGTGCCAGTGGAGTAGATGGTGTTCCCCCTGAGGTCTTTAAAATACCTGAGTGTTTAAAGCTCATCTATCCCATCATAGTAGACATGTACCGTACAACAAGAGTCCCACAAGAAATGAAAACAAATAAGTTGGTGCCAGTCCCCAAGAAGGGCAACCTAACACTCTATGGTTCTTTTCGGGGAATCTCATTGATCTCGATTGCTGCAAAACTATACAATAGAATTCTATTAAATCGCATCAGGGATCCCATTGAGAGACTGCTACGTGGAAATCAGAATGGGTTCCGTAAAGGTCGTGGGACCATGGAGCCCATTTTGGCACTTAGAAGGATAATTGAAGAGTTATCAAAAAAGAAAGACAGGCATCTGGCTGTTATCTTTGTTGACTTCTTCAAGGCCTTTGATTCAGTCTCTCGCTCACGTATGTTCAGCATACTTTCATTATATGGGATTCCTGATGAAATTATTGCAGCAATCAGATCAGTATACGATGGTTCGACAACATTTGTGTCTACTGTTGACGGTGACACAGAACCATTTGAAGTGTTATGGGGCGTACTCCAAGGAGACACGCTTGCACCATTCTTGTTCATTATTGTGGTTGACTATGTTCTACGCATGTCCTTAGATCGTCATAATGATGATGGGGTGATGATAACTCCACCTACTGGCTCCAGAAGTCGAGGAAATCCTGCCAAGTACCTAACTGATATAGACTTTGCTGATGACTTAGGAGTACTCTCAGAATCATTAGAGGGAGCCCAGCGGCTCCTCAGCTCATTAGAACATGCTGCTTCTAGTGTTGGTCTTTTTATCAACTCCAGAAAGACCAAAATTCTGACAGTTAACTATGAAAGTCCTCAGCAAGTCTCTGATCGGATGAGCATAAGCTCAAAGGATGGTATGCTTGAGCATGTGGACGACTTCTGTTACCTGGGATCATGGATCCGGAAGTCAGGTGAGGACCTTCGAAAATGTAAGGGAAAGGCATGGGCAGCCTTGAATAGGCTTTCCAGGATTTGGAAGTCACCTAGAATTAATCGGAAACTTAAGGTCCGATTATTTAGAGCAGCAGTAGTTCCAGTACTCCTCTACGGGAGTCCATGCTGGGCTCTAACTGCTGAGGACACCAAATCTCTGGATGGCACATTCACAAGAATGCTACGCCGGGTACATTGTGTCAAGTACAATGCACACATCTCCAACCAGACACTATATAACATTGGAGGTGTCTCATTGGTTCCCCCAAGCTTGACACTAGAACAAAATCGCCTCCGCTTTGCAGGACATTGCTTTCGCCGTGAGGACCAGCCAGTGCATAATCTTGTACTTTGGCAGCCTCATGGAGTGAATAAGCATGGTGGACAGCCCATGACTTTCTTGAGACGCATCTTAAAGGACACTGGCCTTAAAGATGCGGATGATCTAGCAAATGTCATGGGTGATAGGGAGTTGTGGCGGTGCAATTTTGTTGACAAGCCGGCACAGCATTCTTAAAAATGCAGCTGCAATGCAGCATGCCGATCCTAGTAGTACACAAAGGGAACACTGTCCTTACCTACACAAAGGGAACACTGTCCTTACCTACACAAAGGGAACACTGTCCTTACCTACACAAAGGGAACACTGTCCTTACCTACACAAAGGGAACACTGTCCTTAACTACACAAAGGGAACACTGTCCTTACCTACACAAAGGGAACACTGTCCTTAACTACACAAAGGGAACACTGTCCTTACCTACACAAAGGGAACACTGTCCTTACCTACACAAAGGGAACACTGTCCTTACCTACACAAAGGGAACACTGTCCTTACCTACACAAAGGGAACACTGTCCTTACCTACACAAAGGGAACACTGTCCTTACCTACACAAAGGGAACACTGTCCTTACCTACACAAAGGGAACACTGTCCTTACCTACACAAAGGGAACACTGTCCTTACCTACACAAAGGGAACACTGTCCTTACCTACACAAAGGGAACACTGTCCTTACCTACACAAAGGGAACACTGTCCTTACCTACACAAAGGGAACACTATCCTTACCTACACAAAGGGAACACTGTCCTTACCTACACAAAGGGAACACTGTCCTTACCTACACAAAGGGAACACTGTCCTTACCTACACAAAGGGAACACTGTCCTTACCTACACAAAGGGAACACTGTCCTTACCTACACAAAGGGAACACTGTCCTTACCTACACAAAGGGAACACTGTCCTTACCTACACAGACATTGTATATTTACAACACGAAAAGGTTTGCAACATTATTGATGCAATTATTCCATAATATTGTTTTACTCCCGTTGGAACTATTCGCATGAACTGTTCTGATGTTGTTTTGTGCGTCCTTCAATCACATTCAGACAGGTTAGAGTACCGGTATGCAGAATTTACATCACGAAAAACCGCTAAATTACGATTCTTCACTAAATTACTTTGCTTTTTCTTTAATTTTTTAACAATAACATTTATCAAACTGAAAATATTGACACGAAAGGCTTTTATACTATTTTCTTTCGTTCCAGAATTGAACAATTTATATATATTATTTGTAATCTATCAAAAAATTTATCTATATTGATGCCGTGTTGCTTTGGTTACCCAAAGTAACACGGATTATGTAACTCACCGCTAGAGGCGGCTCGTAGGAGTAGAATCCCGTGGGGTTCGACCACCTCAATCTGTTTGACATGTAGACTCCGGTCGAATATGGGTACAGGTTCGGATGTGTCGGAGAGCAGGTAGGTGCCCTGGCACTCGGTGCCGGCAACCAGTTGCTCGACCCAAAAGTCGGCGCAGGTTATCTGCAATATGGGACAAGTGATACCATGTCAACGCATACTGTGGGGCACACTAATTAGCTCATTAATAACAAGGAAGGTCTGTGAATGTAGTTCAAGTATTATAATACATTATGGTTGAACGGTAATAAAGCGACTCACCGGGTACGTAAAGTTCGAGAATAAACTAGCCGTCCAGGGTTGGGCACGGGAGTTTCCGAAAGGACTGCTGGCCTGGCTCTGAAAATCGCTTCCCTTTGCGATGCTGCGTAAACCCTGAAGATATGATGTAATAATCTTTTTAAACACGTACAAGGTATAATAAACAGCTGAATGATCTGTTCATTGAAGATAAAACTGACATAACCAATTTGCATTGCCACGGAATCTAAATTCGGTAAGTTTTGCCTGCTAAAGTTGGTAAGTTTTACCTGCTAAAGTTGGTAAGTTTTGAGCTGCTAAAGTTGGTAAGTTTTAGCTACAAAAGTTGGAAAAGTGTTATCTGCTAGATTTAATAAGTTTTAGCTGCTAAAGTTGGTAAGTTTTAGCTGCTAGATTTAATAAGTTTTACCTGCTAAAGTTGGTAAGTTTTAGCTGCTAAAGTTGGTAAGTTTTAGCTGCTAAATTTGGTAAGTTTTACCTGCTAAAGTTGGTAAGTTTTACCTGCTAAAGTTGATAAGTTTTGAGCTGATAAAGTTGGTAAGTTTTAGCTACAAAAGTTGGAAAAGTTTTAGCTGCTCGATTTAATAAGTCTTAGCTGCTAAATTTGGTAAGTTTTGGCTGCTAAATTTGGTAAGTTTAGAGCTGCTAAAGTTTGTAAGTTTTAACTGCTAAAGTTGGTAAGTTTTAGCTGCTAAGGTTGGTAAGTTTTAGCTGGTAAATTTAATAAGTTTTAGCTGCTAAAGTTGGTAAGTTTTTACAGCTAAAGTTGGTAAGTTTTAACAGCTAAAGTTGGTAAGTTTTATCTGCTACGGTTGGTAAGTTTTAGCTGGTAGATTTAGTAAGTCTTAGCTGCTAAAGTTGGTAAGTTTCAACTGCTGAAGTTGGTAAGTTTTAACTGCTAAAGTTGGTAAGTTTTAGCTGCTAAGGTTGGTAAGTTTTAGCTAGTTGATTTAGTAAGTTTTAGCTGCTAAAGTTGATAAGTTTTAAAGGCTAAATATGGAAAGTTTTAGCTGCTAATGGTGGTAAGTTTTAGCTGCTAATGGTGGTAAGTTTTAGCTGCTAATGGTAGTAAGTTTACATGCTAATGGTGGTAAGTTTTAACTGCTAAAGTTGGTAAGTTTAGAGCTGCTAAAGTTGGTAAGTTTTAGCTGCTAAGGTTGGTAAGTTTTAACTGCTAAAGTTGGTAAGTTTTAGCTGCTAAAGTTGGTAAGTTTTAGCTGGTAGATTTAGTAAGTTTTAGCTGCTAAAGTTGGTAAGTTTTACCTGCTAAAGTTTGTAAGTTTTAACTACTAAAGTTGGTAAGTTTCGAGCTGCTAAAGTAGGTAAGTTTTAGCAACAAAAGTTGGAAAAGTTTTAGCTGCTAGATTTAATAAGTTTTAGCTGCTAAAGTTGGTAAGTTTTAGCTTTTAAAGTTGGTAAGGTTTGAGCTGCTAAAGTTGGTACGTTTTAGCTGCTAAAGTTGGAAAGTTTTAAAGGCTAAATATGGAAAGTTTTAGCTGCTAAAGATGGTAAGTTTTAGCTGCTAATGGTGGTAAGTTTTAGCTGCTAATGGTGGTAAGTTTTAGCTGCTAATGGTAGTAAGTTTACATGCTAATGGTGGAAAGTTTTAACAGCTAAAGTTGGTACGTTTTAACTGCTAAAGTTGGTAAGTTTTTACAGCTAAAGTTGGTAAGTTTTAACTGCTAAAGTTGGTAAGTTTTAGCTGCTACGGTTGGTAAGTTTTAGCCGGTAGATCTAGTAAGTCATAGCTGCTAAAGTTGGTAAGTTTCAACTGCTGAAGTTGGTAAGTTCTAAATGCTAAAGTTGGTAAGTTTTAGCTGCTAAGGTTGGTAAGATTTAGCTGGTTGATTTAGTAAGTTTTAGCTGGTTGATTTAGTAAGTTTTAGCTGCTAAAGTTGACAAGTTTTAAAGGCTAAATATGGAACGTTTTAGCTGCTAAAGTTGGTAAGTTTTAGCTGCTAATGGTGGTAAGTTTTAGCTGCTAGTGGTGGAAAGTTTAAGCTGCTAATGGTGGTAAGTTTACATGCTAATGGTGGTAAGTTTTAACAGCTAAAGTTTGTAAGTTTTAACTGCTAAAGTTGGTAAGTTTTAACTGCTAAAGTTGGTAAGTTTCAACTGCTGAAATTGGTAAGTTTTAGCTGCTGAAGTTGGTAAGATTTAACTGCTAAAGTTGCTAAGTCTTAGCTGCTAATGGTGGTAATTTTAACTTCTAAAGTTGCTAAGTCTTAGCTGCTAATGGTGGTAAGTTTACATGCTAATGGTGGTAAGTTTTAACAGCTAAAGTTGGTAAGTTTTAACTGCTAAAGTTGGTAAGTTTAACTGCTAAAGTTGGTAAGTTTTAGCTGCTAAAGTTGGTAAGTTTTGAGGTGCTAATGTTGGTACGTTTTAGTTGCTAAAGTTGTAAAGTTTTAACTGCTAAAGTTGGTAAGTATTAACTGCTAAAGTTGGTAAGTTTTAACTGCTAAAGTTGGTAAGTGTTAACTGCTAAAGTTGGTAAGTTTTAACTGCTAAAGTTGGTAAGTTTAGAGCTGCTAAAGTTGGTAAGTTTTATCTGCTAAGGTTGGTAAGTTTTAACTGCTAAAGTTGGTAAGTTTTAGCTGCTAAAGTTGGTAAGTTTTAGCTGCTAAAGTTGGTAAGTTTTAGCTGGTAAATTTAGTAAGTTTTAGCTGCTAAAGTTGGTAAGTTTTACCTGCTAAAGTTTGTAAGTTTTAACTGCTAAAGTTGGTAAGTTTTGAGCTGCTAAAGTAGGTAAGTTTTAGCTACAAAAGCTGGAAAAGTTTTAGCTGCTAGATTTAATAAGTTTTAGCTGCTAAAGTTGGTAAGGTTTGAGCTGCTAAAGTTGGTACGTTTTAGCTGCTAAAGTTGGAAAGTTTTAACTGCTAAAGTTGGTAAGTATTAACTGCTAAAGTTGGTAAGTTTTAACTGCTAAAGTTGGTAAGTTTTAACTGCTGAAGTTGGTAAGTTTTAGCTGCTGAAGTTTGTAAGATTTAACTGCTAAAGTTGCTAAGTCTTAGCTGCTAATGGTGGTAAGTTTTAACTTCTAAAGTTGCTAAGTCTTAGCTGCTAATGGTGGTAAGTTTACATGCTAATGGTGGTAAGTTTTAACAGCTAAAGTTGGTAAGTTTTAACTGCTAAAGTTGGTAAGTTTTAACTGCTAAAGTTGGTAAGTTTTAACTGCTAAAGTTGGTAAGTTTTAGCTGCTAAAGTTCGTAAGTTTTGAGGTGCTAATGTTGGTACGTTTTAGTTGCTAAAGTTGGAAAGTTTTAACTGCTAAAGTTGGTAAGTATTAACTGCTAAAGTTGGTAAGTTTTAACTGCTAAAGTTGGTAAGTGTTAACTGCTAAAGTTGGTAAGTTTTAACTGCTAAAGTTGGTAAGCTTTAGCTGCTAAGGTTGGCAAGTTTTAGCTGGTAGATTTAGTAAGTTTTAGCTGCTAAAGTTGGTAAGTTTTAACTGCTAAAGTTGGTAAGTTTAGAGCTGCTAATGTTGGTAAGTTTTAGCTGCTGAGGTTGGTAAGTTTTAACTGCTAAAGTTGGTAAGTTTTAGCTGCTAAAGTTGGTAAGTTTTAGCTGGTAGATTTAGTAAGTTTTAGCTGCTAAAGTTGGTAAGTTTTACCTGCTAAAGTTTGTAAGTTTTAACTGCTAAAGTTGGTAAGTTTTGAGCTGCTAAAGTAGGTAAGTTTTAGCTACAAAAGTTGGAAAAGTTTTAGCTGCTAGATTTAATAAGTTTTAGCTGCTAAAGTTGGTAAGTTTTAGCTTCTAAAGTTGGTAAGGTTTGAGCTGCTAAAGTTGGTACGTTTTAGCTGCTAAAGTTGGAAAGTTTTAACTGCTAAAGTTGGTAAGTATTAACTGCTAAAGTTGGTAAGTTTTAACTGCTAAAGTTGGTAAGTTTTAACTGCTAAAGTTGGCTTTAGCTACTAAGGTTGGCAAGTTTTAGCTGGTAGATTTAGTAAGTTTTAGCTGCTAAGTTTTTAAGTTTTAGCTGCCAAAGTTGGTAAGTTTTAACTGCTAAAGTTGGTAAGTTTAGAGCTGCTAAAGTTGGTATGTTTTAGCTTCTAAGGTTGGTAAGTTTTAACTGCTAAAGTTGGTAAGTTTTAGCTGCTAAGGTTGGTAAGTTTTAGCTGGTAGATTTAGTAAGTTTTAGCTGCTAAAGTTGGTAAGTTTTAACTGCTGAAGTTGGTAAGTTTTAGCTGCTAAGGTTGGTAAGTTTTAGCTGGTAAATTTAGTAATTTTTAGCTGCTAAAGTTGGTAAGTTTTTACAGCTAAAGTTGGTAAGTTTTAACTGCTAAAGTTGGTAAGTTTTAGCAGCTACGGTTGGTAAGTTTTAGCTGGTAGATTTAGTAAGTCTTAGCTGCTAAAGTTGGTAAGTTACAACTGCTGAAGTTGGTAAGTTTTAACTGCTAAAGTTGGTAAGTTTTAGCTGCTAAGGTTGGTAAGTTTTAGCTGGTTGATTTAGTAAGTTTTAGCTGCTAAAGTTGATAAGTTTTAAAGGCTAAATATGGAAAGTTTTAGCTGCTAAAGTTGGTAAGTTTTAGCTGCTAATGGTGGTAAGTTTTAGCTGCTAATGGTGGTAAGTTTTAGCTGCTAATGGTAGTAAGTTTACATGCTAATGGTGGTAAGTTTTAAGTTTTAACAGGCAGACTGCAGGACATACTGTAGGCCTTCTGCATATACTATAGGCCATGCTGGGAGAGATAGTGTAGGCGATAGGGTAGCGCGAATGACGGGATTAGACCCGGAGGTCGCGGCATACATACCGGTCAGTAGGCAAGAACCCGATAGGCCTATACCGGTACCTGCACACCAGTATGACTATAACATGCAGGGATACAATATATACCCAGGGGAGGGGGGGTGGGGGGGGGGGGGGGGGGTATTGAGGATAGGTGTATGGGCCCCAATATAATAACATCAACCCCAGTACCAAACATAACATCGGTGGGGGGGGGGGGGGGCAGGGTGACATTCACCCATTACAGTATCAGCAATATACACAAGCAAAAACAAGAACCCCAACCCCCTCAGATCCAAACAAATCCTGCGACACAGAGATATGGAGGGGACCGTTAACAAAAAAACCTCACGCAGGCGGAGTGCCTTAAATATCTCCGAGTCTATACAGGGGGGCCAGCTTACGACATCGTGAGGCAATACCAAGGTATTGAAGGAGGATTCACGACCGCATGGCGAGCCCTGGACAGGGAATTCGGCCATCCTGCGAATATGATGTGACAAACCTTAAGGGGAATAACATCAGGCGGACTCGCAGACAACCCTGTTAGCATCAAGACCTTCGCTAACAAAGTAGAAAAGGCTCTAATAGTATTAAAGACTTTAGATGCACCTTACGAACTCAACGCATCAAACAATATCACCATGATAGCGCAGGCACTACCGATCTGGCTGAGAAACAAATTGAGAAAGATCGCTTTCTCCACCCGAGAAAAGAAAGGTGCGGAGCCAGGGTTGGAGGAGATGTCAAACTTCCTTAACTACGAGGCGGAATTAATCACAGATCCGATCTACAGTGAGGACAGTCTGGGGAAGGCACCAAAAGCCGAATACAACAGGCCTAAACCCGAGCATAGTGCGGAGAATGCACTTCCGAAGGTGAGGCAGTCGCTACAGTATGCGGCCACGCAGGGGACTTCTAGTCCACAAGGAGCATAACACCAGGGTGCGATTATGGGGCTACCATTGAACCCATTCAGATAATATAATCGATCAATATTAACGCCAGGCGACCCACAAAGATCGAGGTCGAGCAATACCAGTACCTGGATGATATCGATTTCTCCGTGCCCGAACTGGACGTCCCGAAAGTATCTCTCATAGTCGGCATGGATTGCCCGACAGCCCACGAGAAACTACAGACCGTTTTTGGCGAGGATAGGGAGCGAGACACGGTGGCGATTCTCACACCATTCGGATGGACACTCAGTGGCCCGATTAAGACCAGAATCCCGTTTAGCGTGTCCGAATCCTCAGGGTGCATGTTTGCGGGGACAATGAGGGAAATGAAGGACGAAGGAGCAGAGGAACAACTCAAGAGGCTGCTACGGCAGGACTTCGAGGGGTTGAAGGAGACCGGGGTCGGAACCTCGGTGGAGGATAAACAGGCGCAGGAGAGCGTCAGAAACTCGATGAAATGTGAAGGGGGGGGGGATATACCATAGGGATGGTATGGAAGCAACCGAAGGTGCCACTGCCAGACAATAAGAGAACGGTCTTGACGAGGCTTCAAAAGTCAAAACAAACGCTTAAACGGAGCCCCGAAAAGGATGAATACATCCACAAGACAATTAAGAAGTACGTGGACAGAGGATGGGCCGTGGAACTACCGGTCGATGAACCAAATACAGATAGGACCTACTATTTGCCACTCAATATGGCTCTAGACCCTAAAAAGGGCAAGTTAAGAATGGTGGTCGACGCGTCTGCCAAGACTAACGGCAAGAGCCTGAATGACTACCTGCTGGAAGGCCCCAATATCTACAACTCGGGGATAGAGGTCCTGTTAAGATTTAGGAATGGGAAGCACGCCTTCACGTGCGATATAGGGGGCATGCTCAATCAAGTGCGAGTGACGGAGGAGGACAGCGATAGTCAGCGCTTCCTGTGGTACAACAGCGATGAAGAACCGTCGGAGATACCGATGTACAAGATGGTAGTGCAGAACATGGGGGCCAAGTCGTTCTCGTTTACTACGACTACAGCTGTAAGAGACACGGTGGAGGGCAAAGAGGGGGAATACAGTGAGAAGGCGATCAATATGATTCGATGTGGACGATGGGATGGGATCTGGAAACTCGGTTGAAGAGATACTCGACATAGGGCGCGCAGTTCGCGACATCCTAAAAGGATCGGGATTCAACCTCACAAAATTCCAGTCCAACTCTAAAGAATTTATGGAGGCCATAGAAGATAAACAACCAGATGCGAAGATGGATAAACCTACGACGGTGAAGGGTAAGATTATGGCGGACAAGAGGATGGAGTCGCAGCAGAAGGCGCTAGGGATCGTATGGAACCGGGAGACGGATGAGTTGGAGTATCAACTAAGTCAGGAGGGTGCCGGGATCCATACTAAACGAGGCTATGTGTCATACATAGCGAGGATTTACGATCCCCTAGGTCTAGCATCCCCATTGTTAGTCACGGGGAAACAAATATTAAGGAAGGTGTATAAATTGAAAGACGATTGGGACACGGAGGTCCCAGTGGAGATAAGTAGACAATGGGACAAATGGACAGAGAGCCTCGAGGAGATGGGGACGTATAGTATGTCACGTGTATACTTCCCGGATGGATACATGACCGATTTAGAACTACATATGTTTTCCGATGCATCCTTGGAAGCATATGGAGCGGCACTTTATCTGGTACTGCGAAAGGGGGCTCATAAGCCCAGGCTTGCGTTTAGTAAAGCGAGGTCGATGCCACCAGATTCAGCATCAGTGCCGAAACTCGAGCTAACGGCTGCGAGACTAGGAGTAAGGGCGACAGCATACTTGCCGGACACTATACCAAGTATAGTAGAGACGCACTACTGGACAGATTCCATGGTAGTGTTAGGATGGCTGCATAACGAGAAGACGCGTTATCCTATATTTGTGGCGAATAGAGTAGACGAGATAAGAGCAACGACCGATCTGGAGAAGTGGCACTACTGCCCAACCGACGACAATCCAGCAGATCTGTTATGGAGGGGCGTTGTATGCCACACTTTCTCGAGAAAGCAGGAGTTGTGGCAGCACGGCCCACACTTCCTTAACGATAGGTCGAGCTGGCCACCAATGAGGAAGGTAGACCCATGTACGGAAGGGGTGACAGTGGAAGAGGAGGGAGAGGAATCAGAGGGGGAGGAAATATTCAGCCAATTAGTGAGGGAGATTAAGGAAGCACCACTGCACCCCACGTGGGCAATCAAAACCAAGAGAGCCGTGCGATAACCCAACGGATAGGTTGCTCAGTTACAGCTCCAGCTGGTATAAGACTAAGAAGCTAGTAGCATATCTGAGGGCCTACGGAGATTTCCTCAGGGGAGTTGGTAAGGATACCAAAACGAGACCCACCATCGATCGGGAAGGGGCGGCCAAAGCTGTGATACGATACGAGCAAAGGAAGGGATATGGAGAGGAGGTGAACCGCGTCAGCAAACAACAACGCCTTCGTCAAGACAGCGACCTCAACGCGCTGTCACCACAATTGGACAATGATGGGATCCTGGTCATGAACTCCAGGGTGGTAAATAACAACAGCCCCGTCATTCCACCGAAACCAATAATAATCCCCAACAAGTCACCAATAGTCCACCAGATCATATGGGACTCCCATAAGTCTATATTATATGGGGGCACTAACCAAACCCTGACGGAGATCCGGAAGACATTCTGGGTAATCCAACTCAGAAAGATGGTGAAGGCGGTAGTGGGGCAGTGCCAGACCTGCAAACGGACGAAGAAGGAGAGGGCCGTACAGGAGATGGCGCCATTAGCGGCCAACAGGGTGAGACATCACGACCCACCGTTCACACACTGTGGGGTGGACATGTTTGGGCCAATTAAGATAAAGGTGATGCGACATATGGAGAAATGCTACGGCACTATCTTCGTCTGCAATAATACGAGGGCGGTGGGGATAGAACTAGCCCAGGACGCCATGGTGTCGGCATTTATTAATGCACTTGAGAGGTTTGTAACCCGCAGAGGAGGAACAGTCGAGGTATTATACTCAGACAACGGGACTAACTTCGTGGGCGCGGAGAACGAGTTAGCGGAGGCCCTTGACATCCTGGAGGGTGAAGATGTCAAGGCGGCGATGAGGAAACGCATAATCAGGTGGGAAAGGAGAACCCCATACGCGCCACATACACTAGGATGTGTAGAGCGGCTTGAGTCGTCCAATATATTGGACTGAGGGGGTGGGAATGAGGGCGAGACGCCCTTCCCACAAATAAAAATAAAAAATAAACAAAATAAAACAAAATAATAAAATAAGTAGTTAGTACATGTGGGCGTTGAGGGTGCCACATGATGAATTGAGGGGGGTATGTACGCGTACCGTAGTCGAGGGGTACACAGTACCGTAAGTTTGTGGGCACTGAGGGCGCCATGTGAGGAATTGAGGGGGGGTGGGGGGGGGTTATGTACACATACCATAGTCGAGGGGTACACAGTACCGTAAACTTGTGGGCACTGAGGGCGCCACATGAGGAATTGGGGGGTATGTACGCATACCGTAGTAGAAGGGTACACAGTACCGTAAACCTGTAGGCACTGAGGGAACCACGTGAGGAATTGGGGGGTATGTACGCATACCGTAGTAGAAGGGTACACAGTACCGTAAACCTGTAGGCACTGATCGCGCCACGTGAGGAATTGTGTGGGGGGGGGGGGGGGTATGTACACATACCGTAGTAGAGGGGTACACAGTACTGATCGGAACTAGTAACATTCTGTTCGACAACCCTCTTACTTAAACTGAGCCTTTGTAAGGCCCCACCAGTTACGTGAGAGTGTGCAGATTCGTGATGGCAGAGAGATTAGTGAAGAAGTGAAAATCGGAGAAGACTGGGAAGGAGTTGCTAGTGGACTTCACGCAAAGGCATCCGGAGAACACAACGAAGGGATACTACAAACTACTCACAAAGGGTCACAAAGCGCACGCGCTACAGGATCAGTTTAGGGAGATACATGAGCGACGACTGGTTGGGACCTACGGGATGCCATCGTTGGACAACGCGATCCTCGAGCATCTTCGCTATGTTGTAAAGGGAGGCGAGGCAAAGTTTGGGATACCGAAGTATCCGAGGGAACCACTGAGGAAGGAGTGGAGGAGATTTGTAGATTCCGTGGAGAGAGGTGGATACATGGTCCTAGACGACGAAGGGACTGTGGAGGATGATGAGGGCTCGAGAAGGGGGTCGGGAGGATCGGCTAGAACTATATTGCTGCACTTGGCAGCGCCGAACGGAGATATTTTTCTATTCGACCTGGGGACCTACGGAAAGAAAAGCGGGCCGAAGTTAAACCGGTTGCCGAGGGCGGTGCAGGAGCTAGTGAGACAGAAAACTATGATCAAGGTGGGATCGGCGATACGTGATGACGCAGATAGGATTATTGGACCGGACACCTCCAATCTCCTGGACATGCAGGTAGTCTATATGGCTATGACGAGACCAGAGGGATTGGGATTGGTGGAGAACACGGGACATTGCGGAGCCATGGCGATGGGCCAACTGATGGGACTCGTCTGCCACAAGCCGATGGACTGGAACAAGTTCCGGGAAGAATACAGAGCGGAACTTGCGAACTCACTGAAGTGGGGAGTGAGACCAGGAAAGCAGGAAGTGTATCAGTTCCAAAAGGGAGCGATAAAGATATATCAGATGAGATATATCCTACAGGAGGATTGGATAATGATAGGTTTATTAAACCTATTCATTACGGTGATTATCGGGAGGGAGCCGACGGCGTTTCTACTATCAGGAGCACCACTGAATCACAGGAGAGCCTTTAAGGTGGCCTTAGAGGGTCTTGTAGACCACCCGGGGCTGAAGGGTGAGTCGGTATATTACGATACCCGACAGCTAGTGGACAGAGAGGTAGACACACCGTACAAACGATGGAGGAAACTGGAGGTGGATAGGGTCGAGGAGAAGAGACTAGAGGAGGTCGCCAGGAGAGAGAGAAGGGAGGCAGCGGGCAGAGAAGCGGAAATAAGGGGAAAGGAATATGAGTTCGAAGCCCAGGATTTGGACGAGTTGAGGTGGGGATCGGAGACCTCAGACGAGTTTCGGCTGGGGGACGAACTGGGTTGGATGGAAGAGACACCGATACAATCTACATCGGGGTTGCAAAGAATGCCCATGCCAGCGGGCTCTGAGGGCGACATCGGAAGGAAGAGACAGAGGGAGGTAGAAGGGTGGAAGGCTATGGGCGGATACCATGGTGAAAAGGGACATAGTGGATCAACCAGGCTACCGGGTTTGGATCCACTCCCGGCAGGGAAGGAAGAAGAGGACGAGTTCGGGGCGATGCCGCCAATGGCGAGGATCGGCCACTCAGATACGGACTGCGTGGACGGGAGGGTGGTGACAGCCAGCAGGGCGAGAGCCTTCTGGGACAAACCCGGTAAGTGGACCTGGGAGCACGGGGAGCCAGCAATGGACTTTGCGGCGAGTACGATCAGGTTGGGCGAGCAACCGGGGACGGCACCACGGGTAGTGTTTGGAGAAACAATGCCGAGGGTGGAGGAGGACATCGACATGGGTAGGGAGGACAGCGTCCAGATGTTTGCCTACCAGCGACTCCATAGACCCAGGACGCCACGCTGAGCCAAGGACGACGCCAAGGACGGAGCGGGACACAATGGTACACGGTTGCGATTACTGTGGGAGATTAACCCATCAGCAAAAGAACTGTCTATACCATTTCCAGAAGGAGACGGCCTGTCTCTACTGCCGCAAGTCTACTCATAAGATGGGTGCGTGTCCGAGGTTGCACAACAGATGTTCAAAGTGCAAGTTTAGGGGGCACTTTGAGCGCCAGTGCGACTGGATGGACGATGAGGAAAAGTTCCTGATTATCGAGGAGTGGGCCGACGTCGGAGTCATGTCACGACAAAGGATGAAGGCCCAGGAGTTCCGGTGGGGCTTCTTTAACATTAACATGGAAGCCCACCAGCAGATCACCAAGAGGAGACTACCATTCACGTATCAGGAGGTAGCGACAGCGGCATCGTACGGAGGGGTCATCAACACCCAAAGATACCTAGACAGATGGTCACCAGGAAATAGGATCGAATTCAGGGACTTTCTGGGGGAACACGTGCCGCGCGCGATGAAAATGATCTTGTGGGATGCTACCAGAGGGAGACAGGAGGGACACTCAGTGGGACCACCTGCGAAGCGATACCGGGAGTTGATAACACCTGCGCCCAAAGAACCAACAACGGGGCTTGGTAAGACGGTATCGTTGAGGATGAGTAGCCTCAAGGATAAACAGGAAGGCAGGAAGCGGCCCAGGCAAGATGACGATAGGGGCAAGGAACTCAGATGGTTCCCGAAGATGGGAGGAGTAAACTAGAAGTCAGGAACAGGGGTGCCTGGAAGGCACTACATGAACGCAACAGTACAAACTCCTAAGTGCAATTAATCAAGTGCAATTAGTATGTACGTACGTAAAGATTAATTAATTAATATCCAATATAATCAACATATGTACTATAGTCGAATATAACCTCTTCCAACTAGCTACTGGGATTGGGGACCAATTGACTAGAGTAGGAGAACGAGACATTAGACGGATCTCACAGACATGGTGCACACATGCGTGGGACCCGATAAGAGTGTGGAGAGTGACAACAAAAACGGGTTGAGTATGGGGGAATGGGGGACGCATGGGGAGAAGGTGCTACAGTTAAGGAAGTGAAAGAAGTGCGAAATTCAAGTGTGGGGGGCGAGCATAGAGGAGGATGAGTCCCAAGGGACTGGTGAGAGAGGAAGGGACAACAAAGTCCATGAGAAATATTGTGTGAGGAGTGAGGGCGATCATCTAAAACAGAGACGCCAGATGCCTTGGTACAACATAGCTCGCAGGTGTACCAATGATGGGTAGTGATAACAGACCCATGGGGGCCAGCCTGGAAAGCCAACCCCGAGAAGAAAATTCCACCCCACATCCAATATTAGATAGGATTCCAGCGGAATTGAAGCGCACTTGAGGTTGATGCTATCTTCTCACCGGGAAGATAGCATGGGGGGGGGGGGAGTGTAAGCGGATTCAATTCCGTGCACTACCCACAGAAAATGGGATTAGTGGCATTTTACCAATATAGTTGGCGATGTGAGATTACCAATAATAATCTCACCTCATAACCAACTGGGGGGGCGACACACACCGTAAGCCACAGAGAGAGGTGAGAGGTTAAACCACCTCAGAGGGATAAACAAGCTAGTAAGGCTAGCACGAAGGGATAACGGCAGCAGGGGGGGCGAGGTGAGAATTAATCAGGTTAAGCCAATAGTGGGCGGGAAAGCACATTGGGGGTGATAAGAGTATATCTATTAGATATTAAGGCCACCCTGTAGTGTAGGGGTAATTTAACATGTGTCAATGATATAACCGTTGTGATTATTGATTATTAGTTTAGTTGGTTTCCTTACAGTTGTGAGACCGGAACAGTTTTGACCGTTGTCACTAACCGCAGTATTGCATGCTATTATATTCAGACTGTGCTATTATCGATTACTGTGATTATTAATACTGATAACAAGAACTCAGTCATTTTCAACGGCCTTCGGCCTAATATATATCCATATCTCATGGACGCGGCGACGAGTACAACTCACATACCAGTCGGGAGCTGATACTGCCAACTCCGTTGGCTCCCGTTACAGCTAAAGTTGGTAAGTTTTAACTGCTGAAGTTGGTAAGTTTTAGCTACTGAATTTGGTAAGATTTAACTGCTAAAGTTGGTAAGATTTAACTGCTACAGTTGCTAAGTCTTAACTGCTAATGGTGGTAAGTTTTAACTGCTAATGGTGGTAAGTTTTAACTGCTAAAGTTGGTAAGTTTTAACTGCTGAAGTTGGTAAGTTTTAGCTGCTGAAGTTGGTAAGATTTAACTGCTAAAGTTGCTAAGTCTTAGCTGCTAATGGTGGTAAGTTTTAACTGATAATGGTGGTAAGTTTTAGCTGCTAATGGTGGTAAGTTTACATTCTAATGGTGGCAAGTTTACATGCTAACGGCGGCAAGTTTAACAGCTAAAGTTGGTAAGTTTTAACTGCTGAAGTTGGTAAGTTTTAGCTGCTGAAGTTGGTAAGATTTAACTGCTAAAGTTGCTAAGTTTTAGCTGCTAATGGTGGTAAGTTATAGCTGCTAATGGTGGTAAGTTTTAGCTGCTAATGGTGGTCAGTTATAGCTACTAATGGTGGTAAGTTATAGCTGGTAATGGTGGCAAGTTTACATGCTAGCGGTGGCAAGTTTAACAGCTAAAGTTGGTATGTTTTAACTGCTGAAGTTGGTTAGATTTAACTGCTAAAGTTGCTAAGTTTTAGCTGCTAACGGTGGTAAGTTTTAGCTGCTAATGGTGGTAAGTTTTAGCTGCTAATGGTGGTAAGTTTTAGCTGCTAATGGTGGTAAGTTTTAGCTGCTAATGGTGGTAAGTTTTAGCTGCTAATAGTGGTAAGTTTTAGCTGTTAATGGTGGTAAGTTTTAGCTGCTACTGGTGGTAAGTTTTAGCTGCTAATGGTGGTAAGTTTTAGCTGCTAATGGTGGTAAGTTTTAGCTGCTACTGGTGGTAAGTTTTAGCTGCTAATGGCGGTAAGTTTTAGCTGCTAATGGCGGTAAGTTATAGCTGTTTTACATTAATTATTGTAGGATATATTCGTTCTCTCACCTTTCCGAACCGAATAAACTCTCCCCTCCGAAGTTCTTCCTTCCGCTTATTGGAGCCCTTTGATTGGTCAATAACGTCAATAAGTGACCGACGAATCGCCGTTTTCGAGGCGCCATCTGGCGGACAACCTCCGTAATCGCTATGGATATTTCGTATAATCATCTCCATGGCACGTTGTCGCTTCTCTGCCAGAGCCGCACTATTGAATGCCGCCTTCTCTCCATTTATTACTAAATAAAATATAAGTAGAACTAATTAACTCAATTAATTTATATTCTACTATTGTTCCAATATTATTAGGTAAATAAATATATGTTTAATGTTCATTATCAATGTAACCAGGATACTAACAACTATAAATTATGGATGAATGTCTAGTCTAGAAGAAGTCCAAATTAATCGAATCTAAACTTTTTTTATTAGCGATGATTTTCGATTAGTTTTTGACTATAGATTATGATGCATTTTTAAAAAAAAACTTCGGAAACAGTTTTTTAATCATTTGCATTTTTCTGAAATTTTGAAATGTTAAAATTTTGGAATAATGCTATACTGGTACATACAGTGTTGTAATACTTATTATATCTGTATTTGTACTCACTCAAACCATTTATTATTTAACTTGATGCAACAAACCGCTCTTAACAGCACACCGAGTGACACTTTACACATTAATTTTCTGAAATATTTAACATTTATTAGGATCTTCTTACAATTAAAAGTTTACTAAGGTGACTCTAAACTAAATACTTTGGCTACCCTATCTAACTAAGGTGACTCTAAACTAAATACTTTGGCTACCCTATCTAACTAAGGTGACTCTAAACTAAATACTTTGGCTACCCTATCTAACTAAGGTGACTCTAAACTAAATACTTTGGCTACCCTATCTAACTAAGGTGACTCTAAACTAAATACTTTGGCTACCCTATCTAACTAAGGTGACTCTAAACTACTAAATACTTTGGCTACCCTATCTAACTAAGGTGACTCTAAACTAAATACTTTGGCTACCCTATCTAACTAAGCTGACTCTAAACTAAATACTTTGGATACCCTATCTAACTAAGGTGACTCTAAACTAAATACTTTGGCTACCCTATCTAAATAAGGTGACTCTAAACTAAATACTTTGGCTACCCTATCTAACTGAGGTGACTCTAAACTAAATACTTTGGCTACCCTATCTAACTAAGGTGACTCTAAACTAAATACTTTGGCTACCCTATCTAACTAAGGTGACTCTAAACTAAATACTTTGGTTACCCTATCTAACTAAGGTGACTCTAAACTAAATACTTTGGCTACCCTATCTAACTAAGGTGACTCGAAACTAAATACTTTGGCTACCCTATCTAACTAAGGTGACTCTAAACTAAATACTTTGGCTACCCTATCTAATTAAGGTGACTCTAAACTAAATACTTTGGCTACCCTATCTAACTAAGGTGACTCTAAACTAAATACTTTGGCTACCCTATCTAACTAATGTGACTCTAAACTAAATACTTTTGCTACCCTATCTAACTAAGGTGACTCTAAACTAAATACTTTGGATACCCTATCTAACTAAGGTGACTCTAAACTAAATACTTTGGCTACCCTATCTAACTAAGGTGACTCTAAACTAAATACTTTGGATACCCTATCTAATTAAGGTGACTCTAAACTAAATACTTTGGCTACCCTATCTAACTAAGGTGACTCTAAACTAAATACTTTGGCTACCCTATCTAACTAAGGTGACTCTAAACTAAATACTTTGGTTACCCTATCTAACTAAGGTGACTCTAAACTAAATACTTTGGCTACCCTATCTAACTAAGGTGACTCTAAACTAAATACTTTGGCTACCCTATCTAACTAAGGTGACTCTAAACTAAATACTTTGGCTACCCTATCTAACTAAGGTGACTCTAAACTAAATACTTTGGCTACCCTATCTAACTAAGGTGACTCTAAACTAAATACTTTGGCTACCCTATCTAACTAAGGTGACTCTAAACTAAATACTTTGGCTACCCTATCTAACTAAGGTGACTCTAAACTAAATACTTTGGATACCCTATCTAACTAAGGTGACTCTAAACTAAATACTTTGGCTACCCTATCTAACTAAGGTGACTCTAAACTAAATACTTTGGCTACCCTATCTAACTAAGGTGACTCTAAACTAAATACTTTGGCTACCCTATCTAACTAAGGTGACTCTAAACTAAATACTTTGGCTACCCTATCTAACTAAGGTGACTCTAAACTAAATACTTTGGCTACCCTATCTAACTAAGGTGACTCTAAACTAAATACTTTGGCTACCCTATCTAACTAAGGTGACTCTAAACTAAATACTTTGGCTACCCTATCTAACTAAGGTGACTCTAAACTAAATACTTTGGATACCCTATCTAACTAAGGTGACTCTAAACTAAATACTTTGGCTACCCTATCTAACTAAGGTGACTCTAAACTAAATACTTTGGATACCCTATCTAACTAAGGTGACTCTAAACTAAATACTTTGGCTACCCTATCTAACTAAGGTGACTCTAAACTAAATACTTTGGCTACCCTATCTAACTAAGGTGACTCTAAACTAAATACTTTGGCTACCCTATCTAACTAAGGTGACTCTAAACTAAATACTTTGGATACCCTATCTAACTAAGGTGACTCTAAACTAAATACTTTGGCTACCCTATCTAACTAAGGTGACTCTAAACTAAATACTTTGGCTACCCTATCTAACTAAGGTGACTCTAAACTAAATACTTTGGATACCCTATCTAACTAAGGTGACTCTAAACTAAATACTTTGGCTACCCTATCTAACTAAGGTGACTCTAAACTAAATACTTTGGATACCCTATCTAACTAAGGTGACTCTAAACTAAATACTTTGGCTACCCTATCTAACTAAGGTGACTCTAAACTAAATACTTTGGCTACCCTATCTAACTAAGGTGACTCTAAACTAAATACTTTGGCTACCCTATCTAACTAAGGTGACTCTAAACTAAATACTTTGGCTACCCTATCTAACTAAGGTGACTCTAAACTAAATACTTTGGCTACCCTATCTAACTAAGGTGACTCTAAACTAAATACTTTGGCTACCCTATCTAACTAAGGTGACTCTAAACTAAATACTTTGGCTACCCTATCTAACTAAGGTGACTCTAAACTAAATACTTTGGCTACCCTATCTAACTAAGGTGACTCTAAACTAAATACTTTGGCTACCCTATCTAACTAAGGTGACTCTAAACTAAATACTTTGGATACCCTATCTAACTAAGGTGACTCTAAACTAAATACTTTGGCTACCCTATCTAACTAAGGTGACTCTAAACTAAATACTTTGGCTACCCTATCTAACTAAGGTGACTCTAAACTAAATACTTTGGCTACCCTATCTAACTAAGGTGACTCTAAACTAAATACTTTGGCTACCCTATCTAACTAAGGTGACTCTAAACTAAATACTTTGGATACCCTATCTAACTAAGGTGACTCTAAACTAAATACTTTGGATACCCTATCTAACTAAGGTGACTCTAAACTAAATACTTTGGCTACCCTATCTAACTAAGGTGACTCTAAACTAAATACTTTGGCTACCCTATCTAACTAAGGTGACTCTAAACTAAATACTTTGGCTACCCTATCTAACTAAGGTGACTCTAAACTAAATACTTTGGATACCCTATCTAACTAAGGTGACTCTAAACTAAATACTTTGGCTACCCTATCTAACTAAGGTGACTCTAAACTAAATACTTTGGCTACCCTATCTAACTAAGGTGACTCTAAACTAAATACTTTGGCTACCCTATCTAACTAAGGTGACTCTAAACTAAATACTTTGGCTACCCTATCTAACTAAGGTGACTCTAAACTAAATACTTTGGCTACCCTATCTAACTAAGGTGACTCTAAACTAAATACTTTGGCTACCCTATCTAACTAAGGTGACTCTAAACTAAATACTTTGGCTACCCTATCTAACTAAGGTGACTCTAAACTAAATACTTTGGCTACCCTATCTAACTAAGGTGACTCTAAACTAAATACTTTGGCTACCCTATCTAACTAAGGTGACTCTAAACTAAATACTTTGGCTACCCTATCTAACTAAGGTGACTCTAAACTAAATACTTTGGCTACCCTATCTAACTAAGGTGACTCTAAACTAAATACTTTGGCTACCCTATCTAACTAAGGTGACTCTAAACTAAATACTTTGGCTACCCTATCTAACTAAGGTGACTCTAAACTAAATACTTTGGCTACCCTATCTAACTAAGGTGACTCTAAACTAAATACTTTGGCTACCCTATCTAACTAAGGTGACTCTAAACTAAATACTTTGGCTACCCTATCTAACTAAGGTGACTCTAAACTAAATACTTTGGCTACCCTATCTAACTAAGGTGACTCTAAACTAAATACTTTGGCTACCCTATCTAACTAAGGTGACTCTAAACTAAATACTTTGGCTACCCTATCTAACTAAGGTGACTCTAAACTAAATACTTTGGCTACCCTATCTAACTAAGGTGACTCTAAACTAAATACTTTGGCTACCCTATCTAACTAAGGTGACTCTAAACTAAATACTTTGGCTACCCTATCTAACTAAGGTGACTCTAAACTAAATACTTTGGCTACCCTATCTAACTAAGGTGACTCTAAACTAAATACTTTGGCTACCCTATCTAACTAAGGTGACTCTAAACTAAATACTTTGGCTACCCTATCTAACTAAGGTGACTCTAAACTAAATACTTTGGCTACCCTATCTAACTAAGGTGACTCTAAACTAAATACTTTGGCTACCCTATCTAACTAAGGTGACTCTAAACTAAATACTTTGGCTACCCTATCTAACTAAGGTGACTCTAAACTAAATACTTTGGCTACCCTATCTAACTAAGGTGACTCTAAACTAAATACTTTGGCTACCCTATCTAACTAAGGTGACTCTAAACTAAATACTTTGGCTACCCTATCTAACTAAGGTGACTCTAAACTAAATACTTTGGCTACCCTATCTAACTAAGGTGACTCTAAACTAAATACTTTGGCTACCCTATCTAACTAAGGTGACTCTAAACTAAATACTTTGGCTACCCTATCTAACTAAGGTGACTCTAAACTAAATACTTTGGCTACCCTATCTAACTAAGGTGACTCTAAACTAAATACTTTGGCTACCCTATCTAACTAAGGTGACTCTAAACTAAATACTTTGGCTACCCTATCTAACTAAGGTGACTCTAAACTAAATACTTTGGCTACCCTATCTAACTAAGGTGACTCTAAACTAAATACTTTGGCTACCCTATCTAACTAAGGTGACTCTAAACTAAATACTTTGGCTACCCTATCTAACTAAGGTGACTCTAAACTAAATACTTTGGCTACCCTATCTAACTAAGGTGACTCTAAACTAAATACTTTGGCTACCCTATCTAACTAAGGTGACTCTAAACTAAATACTTTGGCTACCCTATCTAACTAAGGTGACTCTAAACTAAATACTTTGGCTACCCTATCTAACTAAGGTGACTCTAAACTAAATACTTTGGCTACCCTATCTAACTAAGGTGACTCTAAACTAAATACTTTGGCTACCCTATCTAACTAAGGTGACTCTAAACTAAATACTTTGGCTACCCTATCTAACTAAGGTGACTCTAAACTAAATACTTTGGCTACCCTATCTAACTAAGGTGACTCTAAACTAAATACTTTGGCTACCCTATCTAACTAAGGTGACTCTAAACTAAATACTTTGGCTACCCTATCTAACTAAGGTGACTCTAAACTAAATACTTTGGCTACCCTATCTAACTAAGGTGACTCTAAACTAAATACTTTGGCTACCCTATCTAACTAAGGTGACTCTAAACTAAATACTTTGGCTACCCTATCTAACTAAGGTGACTCTAAACTAAATACTTTGGCTACCCTATCTAACTAAGGTGACTCTAAACTAAATACTTTGGCTACCCTATCTAACTAAGGTGACTCTAAACTAAATACTTTGGCTACCCTATCTAACTAAGGTGACTCTAAACTAAATACTTTGGCTACCCTATCTAACTAAGGTGACTCTAAACTAAATACTTTGGCTACCCTATCTAACTAAGGTGACTCTAAACTAAATACTTTGGCTACCCTATCTAACTAAGGTGACTCTAAACTAAATACTTTGGCTACCCTATCTAACTAAGGTGACTCTAAACTAAATACTTTGGCTACCCTATCTAACTAAGGTGACTCTAAACTAAATACTTTGGCTACCCTATCTAACTAAGGTGACTCTAAACTAAATACTTTGGCTACCCTATCTAACTAAGGTGACTCTAAACTAAATACTTTGGCTACCCTATCTAACTAAGGTGACTCTAAACTAAATACTTTGGCTACCCTATCTAACTAAGGTGACTCTAAACTAAATACTTTGGCTACCCTATCTAACTAAGGTGACTCTAAACTAAATACTTTGGCTACCCTATCTAACTAAGGTGACTCTAAACTAAATACTTTGGCTACCCTATCTAACTAAGGTGACTCTAAACTAAATACTTTGGCTACCCTATCTAACTAAGGTGACTCTAAACTAAATACTTTGGCTACCCTATCTAACTAAGGTGACTCTAAACTAAATACTTTGGCTACCCTATCTAACTAAGGTGACTCTAAACTAAATACTTTGGCTACCCTATCTAACTAAGGTGACTCTAAACTAAATACTTTGGCTACCCTATCTAACTAAGGTGACTCTAAACTAAATACTTTGGCTACCCTATCTAACTAAGGTGACTCTAAACTAAATACTTTGGCTACCCTATCTAACTAAGGTGACTCTAAACTAAATACTTTGGCTACCCTATCTAACTAAGGTGACTCTAAACTAAATACTTTGGCTACCCTATCTAACTAAGGTGACTCTAAACTAAATACTTTGGCTACCCTATCTAACTAAGGTGACTCTAAACTAAATACTTTGGCTACCCTATCTAACTAAGGTGACTCTAAACTAAATACTTTGGCTACCCTATCTAACTAAGGTGACTCTAAACTAAATACTTTGGCTACCCTATCTAACTAAGGTGACTCTAAACTAAATACTTTGGCTACCCTATCTAACTAAGGTGACTCTAAACTAAATACTTTGGCTACCCTATCTAACTAAGGTGACTCTAAACTAAATACTTTGGCTACCCTATCTAACTAAGGTGACTCTAAACTAAATACTTTGGCTACCCTATCTAACTAAGGTGACTCTAAACTAAATACTTTGGCTACCCTATCTAACTAAGGTGACTCTAAACTAAATACTTTGGCTACCCTATCTAACTAAGGTGACTCTAAACTAAATACTTTGGCTACCCTATCTAACTAAGGTGACTCTAAACTAAATACTTTGGCTACCCTATCTAACTAAGGTGACTCTAAACTAAATACTTTGGCTACCCTATCTAACTAAGGTGACTCTAAACTAAATACTTTGGCTACCCTATCTAACTAAGGTGACTCTAAACTAAATACTTTGGCTACCCTATCTAACTAAGGTGACTCTAAACTAAATACTTTGGCTACCCTATCTAACTAAGGTGACTCTAAACTAAATACTTTGGCTACCCTATCTAACTAAGGTGACTCTAAACTAAATACTTTGGCTACCCTATCTAACTAAGGTGACTCTAAACTAAATACTTTGGCTACCCTATCTAACTAAGGTGACTCTAAACTAAATACTTTGGCTACCCTATCTAACTAAGGTGACTCTAAACTAAATACTTTGGCTACCCTATCTAACTAAGGTGACTCTAAACTAAATACTTTGGCTACCCTATCTAACTAAGGTGACTCTAAACTAAATACTTTGGCTACCCTATCTAACTAAGGTGACTCTAAACTAAATACTTTGGCTACCCTATCTAACTAAGGTGACTCTAAACTAAATACTTTGGCTACCCTATCTAACTAAGGTGACTCTAAACTAAATACTTTGGCTACCCTATCTAACTAAGGTGACTCTAAACTAAATACTTTGGCTACCCTATCTAACTAAGGTGACTCTAAACTAAATACTTTGGCTACCCTATCTAACTAAGGTGACTCTAAACTAAATACTTTGGCTACCCTATCTAACTAAGGTGACTCTAAACTAAATACTTTGGCTACCCTATCTAACTAAGGTGACTCTAAACTAAATACTTTGGCTACCCTATCTAACTAAGGTGACTCTAAACTAAATACTTTGGCTACCCTATCTAACTAAGGTGACTCTAAACTAAATACTTTGGCTACCCTATCTAACTAAGGTGACTCTAAACTAAATACTTTGGCTACCCTATCTAACTAAGGTGACTCTAAACTAAATACTTTGGCTACCCTATCTAACTAAGGTGACTCTAAACTAAATACTTTGGCTACCCTATCTAACTAAGGTGACTCTAAACTAAATACTTTGGCTACCCTATCTAACTAAGGTGACTCTAAACTAAATACTTTGGCTACCCTATCTAACTAAGGTGACTCTAAACTAAATACTTTGGCTACCCTATCTAACTAAGGTGACTCTAAACTAAATACTTTGGCTACCCTATCTAACTAAGGTGACTCTAAACTAAATACTTTGGCTACCCTATCTAACTAAGGTGACTCTAAACTAAATACTTTGGCTACCCTATCTAACTAAGGTGACTCTAAACTAAATACTTTGGCTACCCTATCTAACTAAGGTGACTCTAAACTAAATACTTTGGCTACCCTATCTAACTAATGTGACTCTAAACTAAATACTTTGGCTACCCTATCTAACTAATGTGACTCTAAACTAAATACTTTGGCTACCCTATCTAACTAAGGTGACTCTAAACTAAATACTTTGGCTACCCTATCTAACTAAGGTGACTCTAAACTAAATACTTTGGCTACCCTATCTAACTAAGGTGACTCTAAACTAAATACTTTGGCTACCCTATCTAACTAAGGTGACTCTAAACTAAATACTTTGGCTACCCTATCTAACTAAGGTGACTCTAAACTAAATACTTTGGCTACCCTATCTAACTAAGGTGACTCTAAACTAAATACTTTGGCTACCCTATCTAACTAATGTGACTCTAAACTAAATACTTTGGCTACCCTATCTAACTAAGGTGACTCTAAACTAAATACTTTGGCTACCCTATCTAACTAATGTGACTCTAAACTAAATACTTTGGCTACCCTATCTAACTAAGGTGACTCTAAACTAAATACTTTGGCTACCCTATCTAACTAAGGTGACTCTAAACTAAATACTTTGGCTACCCTATCTAACTAAGGTGACTCTAAACTAAATACTTTGGCTACCCTATCTAACTAAGGTGACTCTAAACTAAATACTTTGGCTACCCTATCTAACTAAGGTGACTCTAAACTAAATACTTTGGCTACCCTATCTAACTAAGGTGACTCTAAACTAAATACTTTGGCTACCCTATCTAACTAAGGTGACTCTAAACTAAATACTTTGGCTACCCTATCTAACTAAGGTGACTCTAAACTAAATACTTTGGCTACCCTATCTAACTAAGGTGACTCTAAACTAAATACTTTGGCTACCCTATCTAACTAAGGTGACTCTAAACTAAATACTTTGGCTACCCTATCTAACTAAGGTGACTCTAAACTAAATACTTTGGCTACCCTATCTAACTAAGGTGACTCTAAACTAAATACTTTGGCTACCCTATCTAACTAAGGTGACTCTAAACTAAATACTTTGGCTACCCTATCTAACTAAGGTGACTCTAAACTAAATACTTTGGCTACCCTATCTAACTAAGGTGACTCTAAACTAAATACTTTGGCTACCCTATCTAACTAAGGTGACTCTAAACTAAATACTTTGGCTACCCTATCTAACTAAGGTGACTCTAAACTAAATACTTTGGCTACCCTATCTAACTAAGGTGACTCTAAACTAAATACTTTGGCTACCCTATCTAACTAAGGTGACTCTAAACTAAATACTTTGGCTACCCTATCTAACTAAGGTGACTCTAAACTAAATACTTTGGCTACCCTATCT